>JAUZNC010056799.1:0-13811 GCA_034780395.1 Vannuccia rotundouncinata | reverse complement strand
CCGATTGGCTTCTGTCTGTCAGATACGAAGAAAACCACTTCAGGGTCATTCCATCGAGCCCAAAGTGTGACCTAAGATGGCTAATGAGCATCTCATGATCAACAGTGTCGAAAGCTGCGCTTAGATCTAGCAACACCAAAACAGATATTTTACCATTGTCCATTTCCAAGCTGAGATCATTATAGAGTTTAATGAGAGCAGTTTCAGTTGAGTAGCCCACGCGATAGGCCGATTGATATGGTGACAACAGCTGATTCACTTGAAGATAATCACCAATACGAGCTGCAACTAATTTTTTGATGACCTTGGATATAAAGGGAAGGCTAGACACAGGGCGATAATTTGCCAAGTTCTCCTTATCTAAACCTTTTTTGTCTAAGGCTTTGTATCCCAAATTTTAAGTTACTCTTTTTTTGCATTGTCTCCATGCATTGCAGGTTGGGTCTAGTGAGTATAAATATGTTGATAGGAAAATTATTAGTTGATAGGAAAATGTGACAAACAAATGTCAAAATCAATTTTACTGTGCAATTTAATATTTTATTTAATGCATTCTTAGCATTAAAATCCATAAATTTTGAGTGCTATATGCTTTACATAGGCTACCTAACCCTTCATAGTACATTTTTGTTTTCTAGATACAAAGCAAATTAAACATGAAAAATCAGAAAATGTTATGGCAATGTAGCTTGTAAAACTTTATAAATTTTGGTGCTATGCACCAACCCCCCTCCTCTTGAAAAAAAATAATAAATATATCAACTGCATTTTTATTCCCCTAACAGATGTATCATTTTGTTATAATTGTTATGTATTGAGTGTCAATTATTTGTTATTGCTTGTTTGCTATAAAGGCTCCCTTGGAGTCTTCTATATAGTGTAGTAGCTAGATAAGATGTGGGTTGATGATGACATTTAGAATCTTTGTATTGAACTCTGAATTTCCAAATTGAACATAAGTTGTGTCCTCTTAATTTATGTGGAGTACTACAGTGAAGAAGCTGTATTTTCATTTGTTGAATAACAACCTTGTTGTGACATGCATATTTGTGAAAGTTTTTCATGGTGTACACACAATGCTGCTTTGACAATTGTGTATTGTGTATCAACTGTGTATTGAGATTTGAAAAGTAGGAGGATGAGGATAATTGCATCTTCTTGTTTCTAGGTACATTATATATTTTTGAAGACCTAAATTTTGCACGGTAAAAATTGCAGATTTTGTAAATCATAAATCAGAGATATTGGTATTTGCATGGGTGCACCAAAAGCTCTGCTTATGTTAGATAGCAGTACAGTCTACTCCGCCTAAACTGGACACACATAAATCTTAACAAAACATCCAGTTTATTGAAAGTGAAGAAGTCAAGGCCACTGTCTAATATATATTGGCTTTTGGCCATTTAGAAAATTATTGTATGTGGATTTGTGCACAACTGTCTAATGATTACTGCTTTAGAAATATAGACACCATTTATTTGTGACTTCAATATGTGGCTGTCTTTCTGTATTTATTACTGCTTTAGGAATATACTGTTACTTTACAGGACTGCACTTGAAAAGGCATCCGGATTATAGCTAATCCGGATGTACAGTTTAGGCATGTCCAGTATAGCTAATCCAGTGTACAGTTTAGGCATGTCCAGTTTATAGGTGCTATTTAACATAGAAAAGATAGGTGGGAAATATTGGTTCTTTATGTGGCGTCCTGTTTGAACAATCATCCAGATTATGCATGTCCAGTTTAGTCAGAGTAGACTGTATATTTTATTTCAGCAGTATTATTTGGGATTTTAAGAGTGGAAACACTGCTTTTCTATTTAAGTATTTGAATGTGATTAAAGATGATGATGATTATGTTTATAAAATTTTGTTTTGTTTTTCTTCATACCAGAGTATATGATCCCCCCCCCCACCTTACTTTAGGATTGTAATTTTTGTTTAACTAATAGGTTTATATACCATCATATATGGTAATTTTAACAAGTCATATATTTTCCTGCTGAAATTCTAATATTTTGTATATTTTACCAGCATTAGATATATTTTAAGCATCAATATTGGTGTTTAAGAAGGAATTGTTACATATCTTGTTTTATAAAAGTTTTATTTGTGACATAATTACATTTTTTAATTGATCAGTATTTTTATTGTATGTCTTGGTAGGTATACAGTGCTTGCTTAATTTTTACCTTTACCTTTTTTAAAAAATTTAGGTGTATTTTTTAATTTTATATAATTTTAAATGTGGGTCGAATTTGAGTAAAAAATTGACAAGAGAAAATTGAACCAACTAGATAGGTGGTAGATATAGTTATTAGACAAAAGTCTATTATTTTTATATTTATAGATAGTTAAAAAATGTTCTTTTTTCAGAAAACTTTTTGTTGGTGGTCTTCACCAGTCAACTACAAGTGGTGAGTTTCAATATTTTCTGTTAACATCCGAGTATAAAAAGTTGTTTATTTACTGTGTATATCAATAATACAATTTTTATGATGTAGAAACGCTCAAAAAATATTTTTCCAAATTCGGAGAAATCGACCAAGCAGTTGTCATGATGGATCATCGTACAAACCGGTCTCGGGGATTTGGATATGTGAAGTTTATTGATAGCGATATTGTTGAAAGTGTGGTGGATCAAAAAGGCCATATGATTGATGGAAAAGAAGTGGATGCTAAACTTTGTAATGTCAATATGAAAGGAAAGGTATGTTGTAGTTTTAACGTTTCTATACAACAACAGCTTTAGTTTTTACAATTTTAATTTTTATAATAAATGATTGTACTGAATTAGATTCAAATAAATAATCCTTCAATTTAAAAATATATTAATTGACAGTAGCAACCCAACTCTAACATGAAATTGAACAAAGTTCATATCATAAGGAGTCCGTCAAATAGTAGAATAATTTTATATTAACTTTTACAGCTTGGTCGTCGTATCCTAAATTCATTCTAAGTAAGAATTCAGGACAAAATTAATCAACTTAATTATTGTGATTCATCAATAAGATCAATCAACTTTTTTTCTGAATTAAATAATGACCATATCCTGCAACAATGGCTAACAGGGTATTAATCTGTGTTTAGTTTTAATAATTGCCTGTTTCTTATATATTTTACTGCAGAATCGTAGAAGTCTCAAAATATTTGTTGGAGGAATTGCTCCTGAACAAAATGAAGATACAGTTCGTACTTTTTTTAATCAGTATGGAACAGTACGTATACTCTCTGTAAATACTATCTGTGAGTTTTCGAGTTTGCACATTATTTATCTTCATGTTTCAGGTATCAGACGTAAATTTAATGATAGATCCAACCAAACAGCGACATCGAGGTTTGACTTTCCCATTTCTTATTTATTGTATTGATTTTTATTTCTAATAACAAGTCTATACAGTTGTACTTTTTAGAATTATACCTTATGTAAGCAAATGAAAGTAGTTCTGTGCAGACATTACTTAAACTGTATACCGTAATTGTTGTATACAGTATTCCTATACGTATATAAGTACTATACAGTATAAATATACTCTACATACTGTACACTATCGGACCTGATTTTCAAAATTTCTGACATGAGTAATGAACTAATCAAATAGTTGAAACGTTCTGCTATTCCTCTGCTTACGTGGTGTAACATTTAAATCCGATGACAACATTAAAAATTTGGTTTCGTGTAGGCTTCGCATTCGTTGGATTTGAAGATGAACAGGTGGTGAAAACTCTCATTCAGTGCCACTATGTCAGCTTAAACGGAAAACAGGTCCTTACCCCTTTACTTTATTGTTTTAGTGAGGAAATTTCTAATTAATACTAAACATTGTATGCTATGCTTCCACTTTATAGGTTGAGATAAAGGCAATGGAACCACCAAATATCAAAGGAGGACCAAATGATTCACCCTATGGCCGAAACAGGGGGAATACGCCTTTAGACCAAATGCCCAATAACATGAGTGAGTTTTCAATAAATCAATAAGTCATTAAGACTGCAGCTGTAAGCGTTGCTTGTGCGCATTCTAGATGGTTGGGCAGCTCAACCACAGTGGGCCAACAACAATGGCGGTTGGAGTGAGAATCAGGGATGGCCTGCCGCGTGGTCAGGACAGGGCAATCAACCTTCCACCTCGTGGGGACAATGGAACCTGAGCCAGGCAACAGGCGCGGCCGCACAGTGGGATCCTAGCGGCCAGCCTCCACAGAGCAACGGGGGGTGGGCTGCTGCCGCTGCGGCACAACAAAACTCGTGGAATCAGGCAGCTGCTGGAGCTAGTCAGTGGAACTGGGACCCTCAAACAGTAATGGCCCATAATGGAGGAGCTGCTGGTTCACTGAACAATCAATGGGGAACCCCTCAGCAGTCTGCATCTGCAGGTAAACTTTTCTTCATAGTGGATGCTTGACTGTCAAAGGTGTCATTTAAGGGTGTTTTAATTATTTATTTCTTCCTTGATAGGTTACAATTTTAACCAATCATCTGCTAATGGTGCTGCTGCCTCTGCTGATTGGAGGGGCAACACAATGACTCAACAAAATTTCCATCCCTATAAGCGCTAATCTCAGGATATTTGCATATATTAATTACTAATATCTTTATTACTATGTATATCATTATGTACTTAGTATTTGATTTTCTCTTATTTGTATGTTATCTTATGCAACTTCTTTTTGACTTTCTCAACAAGCTGATCATGTAATTATTTAATTGTAAAATCATAATTTTATTCACTTTTATGACACAATTTAGAATCCACAAATATTCTATAAGTATTTTCTTTTGATACAACTATTGTTATAGTTTAATAATGTAACATCGTGGTGTAATTATGCGCATTTGTTTTGTAGAGATTTCAATCTTGTTTTGTGATTTGTAAGAATTTAGTAGTATTTAGTTTAATCTATATTATTGTTACTGTCATTGAATTTTAATGTATTTTGAATATCGTAATAAAATATTTGGCTGGAGTTTCATAAATTTCCTTGACTTATTCCTAGCCCCTAAACTAATTGTCGATTGTTAGCTAATTAGGTTTGTTGAATTTACTCTAGCTATATTCCAATATGCTGTGAAATTATCTGTTTCAATAATATTTGGTCAAATTTCCTAATTATTGTAATTACATTGGGCCGTAGTTATATTCATACGATTTAAACCCCTAGATAGGAGTTTTTTTATATAAAAATGCATCTATTTATTAAACAATTAGTTAGTGAATCCAGATTCCATTCTATTGCTTCCAAACTTTTTCATAAAACTGAATCAAATCCTTTCCATAATTCAGAATGGAGCAAAAGTTACTTCCAATTTATAACAAAATTTAATTTTCCTAAAATGTATACATAATCAATTGGTATAAAACTTTATAATGTAATAAACCATCTGAGATTATCTCAGAATGTACTGACCTGTATTATTATGTACAATTATTACATGTGGTTCCCAAGATGTTCACCATTAAATTTCATACAACTTTCTGCTCTAGAGACAACACTGTACGGCAAACTTTTTGACATAATTCAACATTTATGGTTGAGAAACTTTCTTCTATTGAATCTCGCAGCTCCTGGGTTGTACGTGGCTTGCATTTATAGTAATGCTTTACTGCTGCAATTCGTTGATCATTTTTAAGTCGAAAAGCCATTTTTAATAAAGTCAATATTACTGTGCATCGAAATTAGAAAAAACAAGCAAATTTCATGTCTAGTACCCATATTGGAAAAACGAAGGAAATTCAATGTCTATATTTTAAAAAAATGTCATAGTCGTGTAAAGTAATAGAAATCATGGTTATAAAAAAATGCGAGTAACTTATAAATTGGGAGTAACTTTTGCTTCACCCTGTATATAGAATAACTATACCCCACAAAATCCCCACTCAATTAAATACTGTAAAATTACTCGTTTCAGCAGTCATATTTAGCATCCTAACAGCCCTTTACCTTAATTCAAATCAGATTTTTTCTTTTTGATTGTATCGATTCTCTTTTATACAGTTTTTATGTTTTTGTTTTTACTCAAATGTACTCTATATAATTATTATATAGAGACAAGTTTTATTATAATTTTATTTTTTTGCATCTACTATTATTACTACTATTCAGTAACATAGAAAATAAGTCAGATCATTGTATAATATAAGAATTTTAATGCAATTAAATTGTTATAACTATTTCATATTATAACGAAGATTAATGATAAATAACATTAATTTTAATTATTATAAAATAATCATGACATAAACATAATTGGTGATAATGATGACAAAATTTATAAATATAATCAACATTAATTCCAGAATTTTCGTGTCACAAAGCATTTAAAATAGATTTATATATTTTATAGACTGACTAAAGCATATATAAGTTTATTGTCTTGCCGCTTGTTCTTTTATTACACCCTATATATTAACTAAAATATGGGTAACAATTTAGGATTTATAATGTTTAATGTATAACAGTGTATAGTATTCTGTTGAACATTTATTATTTTCATACTTCTGCAATTAATTTGTGTCTTATATGAGTGATGAATTTATTATTTTATTTTAATCTTAATCTTCACTGCAGACGCATGATCAAAACAAGTGAACTTAAGATTATACTCTTGACAATCTTTTGCAATCTGTAGTGTAGTTTTGACTTGTATTTATGTAAAGCGGTATATATATGCGGTGCCCCGTATAGTACATAATAAACTAATTAGTTCTGGTCAATGTGCAGACTTGGGTAGATGATTGTCAGACTGATTACAATGAAGCACTTATAAATTAGATGAGTATACGAGTAATCATCTTAATATGCATATGAAGGTCGCGGTTAGATTAATAGGTCCTTAATTGCCAATGATTTCTTAAACGATGTTGAAGCAAGTAAATAGAATAGCTGCTACAATAATTGCAAACGCCGAAAGGCACCCCTCAACAAAGAATATACTGGTAGGGCCTAATTTCTACTTGTAAGTCAGCTGCTACCGCTTGTAAATACAAGACTCTCAAAGTCATGATACAATGGGAGGTGGAATTCATAACTTAAATGAGCTGTCATAAGGCAGCGAACATAATTAATGGTATCATCGTTTTGTGAGTTCAGTGTTCAGCTTGGTTGGCCATGCAAATCTGAGAATTATTAACATAATCGTGAGCACTGCAGGATTGTATATATGTCAGCACATCGCTTTGGAATGATACTATTATATGTCGTGAATATATGTTGACGTGTTCAGGTGTGACAATAGCATAAACGCTATATATGAACAAGTTCATACCTTTAACATCGCTCAGTATGTCAAAAGTCAACCAGTACAGAATTTCATAAATATAAAAGTTGATTTTAATTATTTCGGTCAATTATAGATCTTATTATTCGTATTTTTAAAAATAAATGTTATTTAAAAAATCGCAAATATTTCCAAATTATTGTTTAATTTAAATCAGAAACATCATCGTTATTTTATTAATAAAAATTTTTTCATGAAATCTAATTTTTTTAAATTCATTTTATAGGTACATATATATATATATATATAACTGATAAATTTGAAATAAATTCAAAATATCGGACATGTTACTGTTAGTAGTATAACTTACTTCGATACTTATAAGAATTACACAGAAAAAATATTTATTTTACTAAATATATTTTGGAAAAACAGTTAAATTATATATCAATTAGTGTGAAATGTGAAGGCAAAATAAATATTATAATTTTTAATGATTCAAATGATAGAACCCCAATTTCTGAAAGCATATTAAAAAATTCAATTATTTAAAATAGAGCAAATATAATCTGTTGAATATTTTAAATCTGTTAAATCTTTTATATGTGAAACTTTTGAATTTTGAACATTTCTTAATTATCAAATGTAAAAGGAATTTGTTGACTTTTTAATATTGTTATATGTAAGCTACGTTTTTTTTAATATATTATAATTTAATGAACCCGCAGGCGTTTAAATAAAAAATAAAAAAGTTTTGTCATTTTTGAATAATCGCGGATGAGGTCATTTCAAAGACAGTTTATTTACAAGGAATGAAAGACGTTAGCATTTTGTCAGTGAGCGAATCACAAAGCTGATGTTAACTGCTGTATACAACGGATTTGACATACAAGGCGTGGTAGCAAGAGACAGCGCCTGAAATTGTGGTTGGCCAATCATAAACTTACAAGAACTGAAACTACTCCTTCTTGTAATGTTAAGATTTGAGTTGTTAACAGCGCGCGCTTACTTCGGCTCAGATAAAAGTAACACATCGTCAAAGAAGTTCTAAATTCTTCACCAAGAAATACAATCATGTCGCTAACCTTCAGCAGCAATACACCGAGACCAAGTTTTTCAGTGGCTCAGGTAACATATATCAAACCTGTTTTTATAGTTTATTTATTAATTTGTTATGTACTATTTATTATATCAATAGATTGTATTCATAAAACCAAATATAATGAATTACAGATGGTGTCATTATGATCCCATGTTAGATATCAAGATGGTAGCTGTCATATAACTTTCTCATCATCATCTTTGAATGATAACTCTAAGATCTTGGCGACAGAATCTACTTTGTACAGTCTGTGATATATTGTTATAGATATACAATAAAGTCATTATAGAAAATTATACTCAACGGAGCTTTGTATTCACTGATTCCAATCGGTGATATTTATCGCAATTTTGCTGCAATTACGAATTCAATAATAGCTGCATAATATTATACAGCTATACATCTTTAACAGCGTCGTGCGATTTTATCTCACAAGATATTATTTAGAATAACTTTCCTGTATTTTGATAGGATATATATATATTATAAGTTCCTCTCATATGCATTATAGTTTTATCCATCTTTGTCTCATCATTTTTACATCCAAAACTGATTTAAACAGAAATTTTCTTTTCTTTTGTTCAGACTTTGACATCAGACGATTCAAGCCCACTTTCGCTACCACCAACATCAACGCCAATGGGACTGACGCTTCCTGATCCAAGGATCAGAGCTGGACCCACTTTAGGATCGCTAGGTACCAGCCAAACATGGCCGTACCCCCCTCCTCCACATCCTGGATCTGTCTTTCCTCAGAACGTTTCAGTATTTTCTGATAATATTGGTACCAATCATCATGCGGGAGGTCCAGTACCTCCTAACGGTGGACCATCCATAATGGTAAGACTATAATATCTGCATTTATATATTTCAAGTGTATATTTTGTCTGTATAGAAATAATAAATAACTGTTATATTTTAATTTTAATTTTAGAATTAGATTTTTTATTCAATTTTAATTTTTCTTAGTTGTAAAATCTGAACATTATTTATTGATATTTCTTCAGTCCTGACAATTTTTGTCATTAATTTTACTGGTATATTAATTAGACAAACCTTCGTTTTAAAAATCACGTTTTGTTAACATTATAAAAACCAACAGCGTTTTATCGCAAACGATAAAATTGACAACAATGCTGGTTGAAATGATTTCATAAAAATAAAATGCAATAAAGGCAATTTATATCTTATATATTATACATGCACCATTATATTTGAAAATTCCAATTGTCCAAAATGTAAAATCTTCAAATATAAATAATTCATTTGTACATATGTCATATTAATTATTTTTAGTATTCATTTTACCGATATATCGCTCCTCGCAACGATAACGCGGCCTTTGAGCAATTATATGAACATCTTTACAAATTTGCATATTTGGCTTGCTGACTCCTTTATATATCATTGATAAGTTTAGCATCAACCACAAAATATTAAACTGGTCAGCAACATATTGGCCCTCATAACTTCACAATTCAGTCGTATATATGTTTCATTCGGAGGAATTAGTTGAGACAGTTAACCTATAACTGCATATATTATTGAAATGACAAGAGAATTCCGTTATACTGGCTTCACCGACGTTGGTCGGTATAATTTATTTCACGGTAGTGAATTTAACGAATTTTGTGAACAAAGGAGGTGGTCTCACTGTCTTTATAATATAAACACCAAATGCGATAAGTTGTTTTGATTGAAAACTAATGCTTTAACACCTTATATAGTCACTCATAACTCAATTGTCACATTAGTGAATTCGAGAGTTTGGGCTGTCACTATAAAGGACAATATCTCTTGATGAATGAAAGATGTAAGAAGCTACCAGACACATTAGATTAATCGATTATTATAATACATATATATATAGTAGATATTTCATACTTTCTGGAAACAACAAATATTAATCTATAAATAACTAAAACACGTAATGGACTGTTTCAGGAGAACTGGGAGAATTGGCGTCAATTTCAACAGGCCGCATACGCCAATAATCTTGACCCGCATATGTTGGCCTTTTATCACAACACAGGGTAAGCATAAATTGACTTTAATTCATTTTTTATGATGTACAATTTATAACCATTTTCCCACCACATTGATTAATTTTAGATGTCCAATGGATCTGAGCAATGCGCCGAGACGAAAGAATGCGACTCGAGAAACGACAAGTATGCTCAAAGCTTGGTTAAACGAACACAGAAAAAATCCATACCCGACCAAAGGTGAAAAAATCATGTTGGCAATTATCACGAAGATGACCTTGACACAAGTCTCCACCTGGTTTGCAAATGCTCGACGTCGTCTTAAGAAGGAGAACAAGATGACATGGTCACCAAGAAACAGATCAGAAGAAGAACGTCAGAACGATGGTGGTGGGGTCTCCGGACAGAGATGTTCGGATGATGAAGATGACGATGACCAAAGTATCAATGTTGACAATGATGAAGATGACATTGGCGACCTGGATGACTTTGACACTAATACAGATGATGACAACGAGCTCCATTTCAGCTCAGTTAAGGAGAAGATTGCTCGAGCGCTGACCTTGGAGGTTGAAGAGCCAAACTCGCATAATCTTACCCCAACAGACAAACTGACGTCAACCTCGAGTTCTGCTTTCAGCTCAGAGAGTCAGCCGAGTCAACCCAAGAAACCGAAAATTTGGTCTCTCGTGGATACAGCGTCTAAAGAAGATCCCTCTCCTCCTAAGCATCATCCAACTCCTCAACAATCTTCACTCCCGGTTTCTGTCGGACCAGTTAACTATCTTGGAGGGGTTGGCTTTCCATGCCACAACCCCGGTATGACTCCCATGTGTCCACCAGGATTACCTCTAGCAAGTCTTCTCCCCTCAAACGGAGCCCACATGTTTTCCGCGGCCGCTAAACTCTTCCCTTCCTTGCTGGCTGGTCCACCTCATCCAGCCGTATCTGTACCGCACATGCCACTTCACATGGGATCGACCGCATCCGCTGCTACCACCGCATATCTACAGAATCCATTTCTCTATGCCGCGGGACTTAATCTGCACAATATGTCGACCTTTCCTGGAAGAAATCCTGTTCACGAAATGCGGGATTCTCTGCGAATGTTTCCGGAACATTTACCGCTTTATGGGATGGATCCATTGAAAACAGGTACCTTATACATCTTTCCATATAAACATTTATTATATATTATTAAATAAATCACCTTAAAATTCATTTTTAAATAAAAAAATTTTATCCGGATATTAATTTTTTTTCCAGTTTCACATTCACCAACCGAATATTCTGCATCCTCTTCGCCATCCAAGACTTAATCAATGCGTTTGCCATTCCAAACATAAACAGTAATCTAGTCTGAAAAAGTCTTTCAATGGAAGTTTCCATTCTGCAGAATATATCAACGGTAAGAATTCTAACAATATGTAAAAATAATTTTAATGCGGGATTTATGCACAATAATGAAATTTAAAATAATTATTTACAAATATTATAGAACCTCGTTTTTATTACAATGATGGAAATGATTTATTGATTCCTAAAAAGCTTTACCACATCACTTAAATTAATTTAACAGCGTAACTTAAATATTTTTACAAGCCATTTTAAAACTGCAATTTCACAAAATTTAGATCACATCTTTATAAAAGCGATGTCCCTTCTTCGCTTCAAGTGTCACCATATTCGAAAGTTTCCGCAATAATTAAGCAGGCTTGCGAACTTTTACAGATGAATTGCATTCACAACTTTAATATACTTTTATTCTTAACCAATTCCTTCTAAACAAGTTTTATTCGATTTAAGTTAAAATTGATACAGTTGAATGGCTTCAGTAACGGTTCATTGATGTTGCGGTCAGTTTAATCAGTTTCTATAAACATTATGCAACACCTTGTATAAGTATACAAACAGCTCGTTCAATTAGTTTAAACATATTTATTCATTTATTTACACATATCATAAAATGTGTTTAACCATGTGTAACCTCATAATAAAAGTATATTTATGGTATTATTTTCACATATATACAAAATATACATTAAAAGTTTATTTATTTTTCATATATTTCAGTTTCTATACAAAGAACCTTGCCGAAGACGCTTATTATATATAGTTCATGAAGCTTTGTTCACATTTATATCTATTGCCATATAATCGTTAAAAACGTTACATTTTGATTTGTCGTGTTTTGTAAAATAATTGTCCTCTTTTTGTATATAAATCTTGTATAACTCTTGTCTATTATTTTCAAACACATTATCAACAATTATATTATTAATGTCATTTTGTACAATATAAAACACCCTTTTAATTAAAACGTAAACCAAATTATAGTAAATGTACATACATAGCTATCCTTTTTATGAATGCAGCGATCAACGTTGTCCAATATATTTATTTTTATCAAATATAAAGATGTTTCATAACGTTATATGAAAACTTCATAAAATACACAAACTTTTATTATATATACAAATTGCTGTCAATTATATTTTATATATATGAATGTTTGTATAAAATATTTTGTATTATATTAAAGAATATATCCACATATATATAATACTGAGTTTCTTATTTTGTGAGTCATAAAAAGGTGTGGAATCATTGTCGCAAATTGATGAAATATAAGTACAATAAAAAATTTAAATATTACCAAAATTACATCAACTCTCATTCGGTGTAATTTATGTTGTATATAGGCACGGTCATTTAATATTTTTATCTGGATAATATAGAGAAATAATTTGTTACCAATAAACGAACCCATTTTTCGTCTGACCCGACTGACCTGGTGTCTCAATTAATATGTGTTCTTTGAAGGAAATGTTTGTATAATAGTTTTAGAGATTTCAACACTTTTAAAAGCTCAATTTATATATCGCAAACTGAAAACACAGCTTCGATAATATTAATTAACATGATTATTTATTAAA
Source organism: Vannuccia rotundouncinata (assembly GCA_034780395.1). Taxonomy (NCBI): domain Eukaryota; kingdom Metazoa; phylum Platyhelminthes; order Proseriata; family Coelogynoporidae; genus Vannuccia; species Vannuccia rotundouncinata. Next base: position 567 of record JAUZNC010056799.1, on the reverse strand, counting down.
TTTAAAGTCACAATCATCAATATCAAATAATATACCTATTCATAGAGAGAGAGAGAAATACCACATTCACATAAACTTTACTTCGAAATATTTTCTGGATAAGAAATCTGGAATTGTTGAATGGTTAAATTGAGTAAATTTTTTTAATGATAGGTATATTATAAAATCTTTTTTATATATATATATTATTATATGATAATAAATTACACTAAATTATGTAAAATACTACTTTAACACATAACTAAATTAATTTAGTGCAAAGTCTATATTTAAAAAATATAATTTTCATAAAAAATTTAACAGTTTTAATACATAAATACTCTTTCAACAAATAAAAATGATATTAATAAATTATCTCATTCATATGTATATATAAAAACTATATAAAATGAAGAATTTATTATTTAAGCTATGAGAATGTTGTCAGATAGTTTAATATTGTCAGTTTTGTAATCGCCTTCAACAAGTGTATTCTATAGATTGTTAGCGCCCTCACCAATTGTATTCTAGATTGTTAGCGCCCTCACCAATTGTATACTAGATTGTTAGCGCCCTCACCAATTGTAT
>JAUZNC010056797.1:0-13813 GCA_034780395.1 Vannuccia rotundouncinata | reverse complement strand
GCCTTGCGATTGCTACGGTAACAACGACATCCCACGACCTACACGAAGTATTTGGTGGTGGAAGATGTAACATTCAAAGATAGGGTTGGGTGTACATAGAATGCAGCCTGAATCATACATTTAAAATATATCCATTAATTTAGTGTTAATTATGATATCAAGAATGCTTTCTACCACTACAAGATGCCAAAGTTATTGACTACTTGGTATAAGGTAAAGATATTATAATCAAGAGTCAAAGTAAATATGGTTGATATTTCCAAAGCACTTTACTGAAAATCCAGTTATCTTACAAAATTGGATATGAGCTTGGGCCTGGGCCAAGTCTATATTAATGAAAAGAATGATCATTTCATTATAAATGATGCCCATGATGCTGTCCTGATAGGTTACAAAAACTGTTGCATGGTTTCATTAAAAAGTTTGTTCAAAAACTATTAAACAATATGTTAATCCAGAAACTGTGCATGAAAGGCAATATTGTCTAAGCATGAGAATCTTCAGACATTTTGGTTTGTATAAATTTAATTTGCGAAGATTTGTACAAATTGACTTTTGATTTGCCTACAATCCCTCATTTACAGCTTTTTTCTTGACAGTTCTCATGCCTGATTGTCCCAACCAAGTTCATAGCTTGTTGTCATCCTGATCAACTAGATCCTGTTTGTGATAATATTAAATAAATGATGAAGTAGAAGTAAGATGAATGTATTTTGGAATATAAGGAATATATTCTAATTTGCAATAAAAAGTAATTAACTATCAATAGTCCTAACTATTATATCCTTAAGTACAATCAATAAAAAATCTCTATATTAATGAATTAAAGTCAATAACAACACAATTAAATAATAAAATAAAACTACTAACCGATTATAACAATATAATCAATATACAGGGATCACAGTATTGGCCCACACCACCAAAATAATTTCAAATGTTTGAGCTCTTGCCTAGATATCATTTATTAATTAGTGCTAAAATAATTAAGACTCAAAATTATCATTAAATTTAAGCTTTTAGATCTCATCATGAGCACCATCACAACTAATTTTCATCAGGAGAGTTTTCAAATCTATGTGAAGAAGCTGCAAGGGGAAAACTTTGACTGAAGTACAGTTTGTGATAAAAAATATTCATGGACACATTTCTCCCCATTATGCAACTGTCTGAATTCGAAACTATTGTTGTGAAACATTCATCTATATCATCAATGGTCTGTTTTAAAGTCTTACAAATGTCTTATAAAATTCATTTTATTTTGATAACTATATTATTATATTATTATTATTACATCATTATGGTATTGTAAATACACTACAATAAGCATTTATATCTTATCATCATCATGTACTTGAGTATAAACTATTTAGTATTTATAATGATCATATATACTCAATAGTTTATACTCTGGTTCATTTAATTATTTAGATGTATCAATATAAAATGTATGAAAATAAAACTATTAATTTGTGTTAAATATCTACATATATATACCTAAACTTTGTTATATTTACTATTTGTGTGTTCATGATTCTTTTTGTTTTACAGTTGCTGTTTCTAAATGCTATAAATCTGAATAGCTTCAACATATTTTCGGGTAAGTTACTAAACATTTACTTTTTACATGATTTAATTTAGAGCAATGTTATTTATTTAATCGGCTTCTTTCACTTATTGTTTGTCCTGGTTCAGTTGTGGCACATGGCCGAATCCCATAACACCTTACCACTCAAAACTGAGGGAGGTATCAATGGAGAACACCAAATTATTCAGCTGACAGATGGTTCCCTGGACCAGTTGAATTCTCAACAACTGTCGGGGAACACCACCGCCATCTTCCACCAGGCCAACAACAACAATGGTAGTGGGACGACAACACTCCGTCCAATCCAACTTCCTTATGATCCCAACACTGGTCAACAACAGTACAGCATGGTGTACGTCACCTATCCCCCGCTCAATACATCCCTTGAGCAGCAACAACAGTTACACCACGATGCTGGATTTGTTACTGTGCACACGGGTGTTCCGACCACTTCCACTGACCACAATGGTGGTGCTAGCTTGCTCCTAACTGCTAACCATCTGGCAGGCACGACACAGCTGCTTCCACAACCACTGCAGCATCAACCCGGCCCGGCTGGGCTGCACTTAGCTCAACAGCAGGTTTGTAAATGATTGTCTGACTGTTTCTAGATTCACGATCTTACCTTCTTATCACGATCTTACCTTCTTCCTTGTCAAGTTGACGTTCTCGCAAGCATCCATTATGCCGAGCTCTCAACCCCTACTCCACTCACAACCACTCCACATAACAACCGCCCTTAACAACCAACCGGTCCGCATCGTCAGTCAGACTGATTGCCCTCCGCCTGCTCCCGCCGCCATTATGTTGCCTCTGACTACTGTGGCTCCTCCCACCACAACCACCGCGGTGGTTTCAGCCGATTCCACTGCTCAAGTGTCCAATGGGATTAAAATTGGAGCGCACAAGTAAGTGCGATCTCAGAATGGAATCTTCTCTTGTTTTAATGTTATTTGTTGATCTATTGTCAGGTGTGACTTGTGTGACCGAAGCTTCCGTATGCGCTGTCGTCTTATGGCCCACAAACGCCGGCACACGGGGGAACGACCCTTTGCCTGTGAAGAGTGTGGTAGAGGCTTCTCTGAGCGAGGTAACCTTCAGCGGCATCGTGACACACATAGCAAGGAACGTCGATTTTTGTGCATCACCTGTGGCAAACAATTTCGTCAGGTATAAAACTACTTTTTATCGCATGTTGTATAAGTAGTATGGAAGGACTACATCTAAACCATGAGTCATCGACCCCTTCTACTACTTAATGTGATTTGTTTGACACTTGACCCATCAGGCTTCCTGCTTGTCCAATCACCGTCGATTTCACTGTGCTGGTGCAAGTGGACGGTCCTGTTCCTACTGCACACGCTCCTTTCGCTCTGCTAGCAGTCTTCACATGCACATTCGATGGAAACATCGCGACATGGCGCCACACCACAGTCGCACTATCACCTCTTCCTCCTCCGTAGAAAAGACTATGAAGCCTGTGGCACCAGAAGCTAGCACTCCAGCGACACGAATTGTGGCCGCAATAAGACCACAGCCGGATAATACCATGTTGCTGCAGACCAATCAAATCTTTCAGCAACCCCATCTCGTCACCTTAGCAGCCCCTCTTAACAATAACAACAGTACTGTTGTCAGTGGTGATTTGGTCGCTGGTGTTGACTTCTCCACAGCTCGACACCTTCTTCAACCAATCACGGTGACGTCATCATCGTCTGGGGCCAATTCCACCTTAATCATCAACACCAGATCTTCCAATTTTGAGGAAATGAAAATAGAAAAGGTGACTCTTTCCATCAGCATTAAAAAATTAATTTTATACGTTATAGTCTATTCTAAAATGATTATTTAAATAACATTAATAATAACATGTTTACTTTCGCTCAACATAATAGTTTGGATCCATGGTATGTGTTGCTTTTATTTTTGGACACTCTAGGTGGAAATTGCATTAGAATACAGTCAATTTTGTGTATAAAGCTGGATTAATTTCTCTTTTACACACGGTTTTGTTTTGATAGATTTTTTAAAAATTGATCTTGTCTATTTTTCAGGTTATGCGCCATGGTCACTTTGTAACAAACCATTTTGACTTCTTTATTAATTCATTGATTTTTAAAATAATTTTGGGAATTAATTCTTGTTGACAGGACCTAACCATGTCAACCCTAATCATACTTCTTCTTCGTGTTCTGTCAGTCCCAATAAAGGTTCTATTGTCATCTTAATACACCCGGTTTAATACCAAGATAATACTTCTGTCTATTCTAAAAGCACACTTCAAATGATTAATATATATATTCATCTTAATACATAATATTTTGTTAACTTTCAGGAAGTAAAATCATTGGAGCTCCTCCCTCTTTCCAACGGAGAATCTGGTACACAGCAATTACCACCGCAGCCCACTTCCACCAACAATAACACGAACATGAAGGTGATGACGTCATCGTCAACAATTGGTCGAAGGCGTGATTTCCACTGTGACATGTGTCCTCGTAGTTTCTTCTTCCAGTGTCGGCTGGCCGCTCATATGCGATCGCACACCAATGTGAGACCCTACGCTTGCACCGAGTGTCACCGAACCTTCACTCAGAAGGGCTATCTTGCCCGACACGCGGCAGTACACAGCAGTGACCGACCCTTCAGTTGTGAGGCCTGTGACCGCTCCTATAAACACTATGGTTCCCTGGTCAACCATCGAAGGGTGCACAAGAATTTAGCTGCTGCTGCCGATAGCAGCACTGGCGACGTGAATCACATGGACCAAATTACCAAGCAGCAGTTGTTGGTGAAGCTGGAGGACGGAACCACAACACCTCTGACAGCCGAGTTGGCCCATGCAGCCTCGGCGGTGCTGGAGAAGTCTGGAATTGGGGAGGAGGAACAACCGACTCTTCATTTGCTTCAACCTCCACCTTCCTTTCTGATACCGGCGAGCTTCTTTGGACATGTTCCGCAGGCCTAGCTTTTCTTCCCTGACCACATCATTTACTTTCGCTCAACATAATAGTTTGGATCCATGGTATGTGTTGCTTTTATTTTGGACACTCTAGGTGGAAATTGCATTAGAATACAGTCAATTTTGTGTATAAAGCTGGATTAATTTCTCTTTTACACACGGTTTTGTTTTGATAGATTTTTTAAAAATTGATCTTGTCTATTTTTCAGGTTATGCGCCATGGTCACTTTGTAACAAACCATTTTGACTTCTTTATTAATTCATTGATTTTTAAAATAATTTTGGGAATTAATTCTTGTTGACAGGACCTAACCATGTCAACCCTAATCATACTTCTTCTTCGTGTTCTGTCAGTCCCAATAAAGGTTCTATTGTCATCTTAATACACCCGGTTTAATACCAAGATAATACTTCTGTCTATTCTAAAAGCACACTTCAAATGATTAATATATATATTGAAAGTATATTTTTATCTCTTATTACCGCCCAGAGAACGTTGGTACAAACTATTCTATTTATTTCATACATTTGTATAACTGTGCTATTTTTTCTGTTCACACTGCTTTCTCCAAACTGTGGGCTTCCATATAACTTACCGATTTCGAATTATTGCTTATCCTTTGTTTTATTTAAAAATTTTATTTGCATCACATATCTCATGTATTCATAATTTATATCAACCCCTTAACATTAAAATAGCTCTGACTACTTTGGCAAAAGTTTGAATCCTATTGTTAAATGCAAATATATATATGATAGCGATTTAAATAACAGATCGTGTGTGTGGACAGCTCATTAATGAACTAAATTAGTTAAAATTTATAATTGCCACGTTCACTAATTATTTTTATTGATATGTTTGAGATATATTAGTGTGATTCTTTTGGTAATTACCACTCATGAAATTACCTATTATTTATCAATTCAGTACTGTATATAATATCAATAGCAAATTCAAAACTGCTCCTCTCAAATCAAATTCTAAATATCACTATGAAAACTCTTAAGTTTTAGTGCTATATATTAACGATATTTGAACTGTCGATTTTGCATATTGTATGATTAGATTTAAAATAAAAAATTGGGTTAAAGTTTATCCAATTATATTTTAACTATATATGCAAATAATCGAAATAATTCGAATTCCAATCTTTTCGTTATCTATACACAATATTGATTAATTAATTTGTTCTTTCAATATACATTTTATGAACCTAAACACATTTATTTAATAGATTGTATTCTTTATTGAGTTAAATACTAAACCAAAATATCTTTATTAATGATTTTTCTTTCATTTGTAATGAACTCTTGCTTGCTCTGTGGTTTTCAACCTTACACCAGTATTCTAGATATCTCTTTTTGCAATGTACTTTGCTATGTACAGCGTGACATAATTGCTTTTGATATTTTATCACTGCTTCTGACAATTTTGTCTAATTTTTCTACTACATGTTTTATATATGCAGTTTATTTTAATTTTATGAAGAAAATACCAAATCATATTTTTAAAAAGTCAGCTAGCAAAGGATTATTTCAGAATAAGGCCCATTTTGAAATTGAAACGTTTTTTATTGTAAAATATATTTACCTTTTGGAACTTAAAATAATCCATTTTTATAAGAACATGATTTTCGCGTTACTAAGAAATTCTGCAAATGAACCTTAATAGCTGAACCTTATCTTCGTTTTATCACAATCAAATTAATAAATGTAACCTTTGCCATAAAGTTGACAAGTTCTAACGCAATAAATTTAGTTTAAAATATATCTACATTTATATATTCTGTATTCATAATTGCAATCAAGCATTCAACTGTAAACACGTAGCTCTATTTTAATAAGTTATAATATGGTATTATTTCAAGAAAATCTACGATTATTTGTTTGCCTACATTTTATGGTCTATTACGTGTATATTGTTAGCATGATTTTTTCAACATTGCGATATATTTATTTCTTGTCATCAAGCTTCAAATTCATTTCACTACATAATATTGTGCATAGTAATTATTTTTATGGTATTTATTTGAATTGTATTACCTTCCTGCTTGATTCTAAGAGTATTTGCCTATGTTTTTGTCTTATTGTTAACTAAATTAAAACAATTTTCATATTGAATTTTTCTTTGCTTACCGATTTTGTTATCGTAAACATAAATTATGTTTAGCATAGATACGTACAGTAGAGTGTGAATATTTATCTGGCCACCACCCAAAAATAGTTTTTTTTAAAGAAAATAGGAAAATTATCCGCTCCAAATAACTTTTAATGCAATTATAAAGTATAATATTACAAAGGTGTTAAAACAAACAGTTTTTACTCCCCAACATGATCAATTTAAGTCAATATTTAGTTTGAAGTCTCTTATTGGCGATCACCGATTGACAACTGGATCAATTTCTAACGCTCCAGCACCAATACAGAGTTCAATACCTGATTGATTTTTGCAACTAAGTCAGGTTTTAATTACGGCTGACTGTCAGATAATCTTTTAGAATTATATTCAATGCATTTTTCAGAATGTTTAAGTGTGGAGATTGGCTTGGCCAGTCCAAGTTAGCAAACATCTGTAAAATTCATCCATTCTATTCCATCCAGGTGTCAATTAGTGATCGCCAATAAAGGACTTCCGTCCAAATATTGACTTATTGTTCATGTTGGTGCGTAAAAACTGTTTGTTTTAACACCTTTTGTAATATTATACTTTATAATTTCATTAAGTTATTTGGAGCGGATAATTTTCCTTTTTTCTTAAAAAAGGTATTTTTTGGGAGTGGCCAGATAAATATTCACACTACTGTATATTGTTACCTTGATATAATTTCAAATTTCGTTAAAATAGACCTCTATTAGTAAATGATCTATTTTGTATATAATTAAAGTTTGCTACTCACATTCCAACTTAATTTTTTGAGCCTTGAATTTTTGTTGTTTTTGCAGAAAATAATATGTTCATAGTGAACGTGTGAATATTGTGAAAGTTAATAGTGGGGTTGATCCTAAATTAAAGTAGTTTATGTCAATAAATACATTTGGATTTTTATGCATTGGATCTGATATATCTATTTTTAATGGTTCAAAATCTATAACCTTCATGTGGGAAAAGTTTGGATATTTTTTACCTACATTTAAAATAACAGGTTTTTTCAAATTATGGAAAGGATTTTTATAATGCTAAAATATTAGATATTATATCTGGTTTGTTATGAAAAAGCGCAAACATAAAAGTGACCATATAAATATAGAGAATAGCAATCAAAGAATTACTGATGGTATAATGCTTAATCATTAATCCGTACATAAACCTGAACTATGTCAATGTCGTTTCAATGCTACTAAACAATCTCAATTGGTGATCCAGGAAAGAAGACTCTAAATAGCAAACCACACAGGCTCTTGGTTAGGTCCTGAATTAGACCGTCTTCAAAATGCAATGCTGAGCACCCATGACACAAAACTGATGGCGATTTTGGCTGTTTTATTGAGAGAAGAACGCTTTTGAAATTGATATGACATTGTTGACTCAGAGGTCTATATAAACTTTCTTCATAATATGGGCGATCATATTCTCCACTGACGATGGACAATATCAAGCTCATTCACAACGATGATACCTTTAATGCCACTTAACCGTATTCATACAAGAGAATAACATCGTGCAATACAAAGACAATTGCCACCCTCCCCCCTCCTTATTCTCCGGATGTAAATCTTTGCGATAGATTTATTTTCCCTAGCTTGAATCGCAGTACGATATCGTGTTAATTTCATTTCAAAGCTGATCTTGAAACATTTCTGGAGACGCAGATGCCAACATTTAAACGAGACAAATGATGCTAATTGAAGTCTCTCCACAAGTAGACTCTAGATCTGGAACTTATTATTAAATATGAAGGACATTATCTTTGAAACATTTCATCTTTTGTTTGTTGAAATATTAATGCATTTTTATATTATAGGTAATTTTAATTTTGGATTGGAATATATATATATATATTGAAATAATCAAAAACTACATTAATTAAGAATCACCCTAATCAAACTACTTTATTTTAATTAGAGATAGGGTCTCTCTTGCAGCATCGAAATAATACAATTTAAGTTAAAAGTCAAAAATGTTGTAATAAATTAAATTTGTCCTTATTCAAGAACTGTTATAAGTAGGTAATTTCGAATTAGAATGTTTCTTTAATTTATTTTTTTGCTTTGTTTTCTTAAAATAAAATTTGGATTTTAATATAATTATATTTCATTTACCGTTTTTGGAAACATCCATGATTAAAACTAACCAGAGAGATACAAATTTTATTATACAAAATCCTGTTTTATATTAAATTTCCTTTTTTATAAGTCTATACAATTTAACTGTTGTTATAACACATCGAAATATATAAACATGTATATTTTTAAATATTTTTTTTGTCAGCTGGCTTGTTAAACATAAAATGAATTTATTTGTTCGTATTTTTTTACGGTTAGTTATTATATATTATCATCATATTACCTATATTAAATAAACTTTTTGGAAAAATGTTTCAATGATGTAATGCTATATAACCTGATATTCGTACACAGTATATAAATAAAATATAGGATTTTTATACACAAAGTAATTTTAATAATCAATATTATTTAAATGAAAATACTAAATTTAAAAAAATTGATTTATTTGAAGTATTATTTACAATTCATATAGAAATATTGACAATTTGATGAAATTACAATAAAATGAAAAAAACCTATATTGTATATTGTCAAAAATAACAGTATTAACATATTAGAGCCAGCTAGAAAATGGGGTCTAATTTTGTAATTGGATTATTTAAAAACTATTTTTATATTATGAAAAGAGAACTACAATTTGTATACTAAAAAGCAAGGTAAATATGTTTGATTAAAATGTTTATGTAAAATACTCATACTAAATTAATACACAATTGAACTATTGTTCTGTAATATAAAATTGCTTTATTTCAATAATTATATAACTAAAAAATTGTTTATATTTACATTAAATATTAACACAATCATAAACTTGTAATTTTTAAGCACATAATTACTAAATTATGTATAAATACATTAAAAAGGACTAATTGTAATTAATATATTTTCCATAAATTAATCATATATATGTATATAAATATATATTATACATAGCAAATATTAGATTACTGCTATACAGTTAAATCTGCATATATTGGAGTTCCAGCAATAACAGATAATTTGCATGGCATGGAATGAAAATGCTTATTCAGTAATATTAATCTAGTCAGCCTATATTGGATTTCCAGCTTTAATAGATAAATTTTTGTCTATTGTTAACTTTTTGTCATATATTATGGATAATAATATAGGTTTTCTCATTCTATTTGCAACATTTTGTAAAAAAAAATCAGCAGTGTTGTTGGCAACTTGAAAAGACCATCCAAGACATCACTCTGAAATCCCAGAAAAAACTTACAGACTTTTCCATGTGATCCCTAAATACGAATAACATGTATTTTGCTCTATATGCATAAAACTGTCATAAAGTACATATATTTATTCATTTAACCGATTATCTTAAAGTATGAGTTGAAGAGTTAAAACTGACTATACCAGATTTCCAGCTATTATGGAATTTTTCGATGGATCCAAGCAATCCAATATATGTGGATTTAACTGTATATGCATATTAATTATATACCCATACTATATTAATTATTTTAGAATATGAAATTCTCACTGTGTTTATAAATAGTAATTGTACCCTATATATAAGAGCTTCCTTTCTTAATAATTTTATATGTAACACTAATTATTAGGTATATATATATAAAGTATTTGGATGGTGATTATATGGAAAAGATAATGTAATTATATTCTCTATATAGTGATTTTGGTGGAAATGGAGAATATATGAAATATGTTTTCTACTGATTTTTACAAACCTTATATATATATATAGCAAAGAAAGATTTTTTAAATAGCTATACATCAAAATAATTAACCATAGGAGAATTAAGTGAGAAATATTGTAATAGATTATTTTTATTATGAATATTCTTTTCTTTATTCACATTATTTCATTATATACCCCAGCTACAGTGGCAAAATCTAGCATTTAGATTAGAATTTCAAAACATTTAGTATCATTTTGGGCATTAAACTTTAGGCAATATATATGTACATAATGAAGATAAATTACTGTTACTGCAATTTCTATAAATGTTTTTAATTTGTATTTTTTATAACAAAAATGTAGCTAAATTCATTAATTTAAACTCCCATTAAAAGACTCCTAGGATATTAAATGAAACAAATTTATCATATATAAAAATAATTTAAATTCATTATTATATAAAATACCATTCAATAGGCAACAATTACACAAGCAGAGAAAGTTACAATAATAGTTGGTAGAGTAAATCATAAAAAACAGAATAAAACCAGTCCTAATAAACTGTAAATTATTACCACTCCTGCAGATATAGTGTATAGTGTAAGCCAAAATTCAATACATATCTAAAAATTATAAATAAAAATGGGTCAAAATAATATTAATGAATTTATTATTGAATAATCAACGCAAAATAAAGTTAAATAACCAATACAAATAATAATCCTATATTTATGTATTTTCAGTCATAAGGATCAACTTGTGCTTCATCTAAATATAACACAAAAGTGAATTCTTCCTCACTTAAGGTTATGAATTCTTCTCAGGGGGGTTTGTCATTCCCAATCTCTTCAAAAACGTTTTGCATTACTGTTTTAATATCTGATACAGTTTTTTGTTGAGCTACAAAAATCTTCAGTTTAACAAGTCCCCATAATGCATTGTCTTGCAAGGTGAGGTCAGGGCTATGCAGAGGCAAGAACAAAAGCCTGAATTTCCCTATCCATTGCTCAGGAAACTGTTGGTTGAGGAAAGTTCTTGTTGTCAAAGCAGTATGTGATGGTGGGCCATCTAGACCAGTAAAAATAAAGATGAACATCACACTAATTGCAACCGAATATTTTATTGTTTTATATGCTTGTATACCCAGTGACATGTTTTATATGCTTATATACCCAGTGACATCATATCCAAAATTTAATAAAATTTAAAACCCCAAAGGGGGTTAATTAACATAAATAAAAGTACCTAGTTATGTCATAGAATATATGAAATATGCAAATTATGAAAAATATATATGGTAATTATCTCTCTTCAAATCAAGGTCCTTGTAAAACCAAATTTCAGGATTTTAGAAGGCATTTAGTAAAGAACTCATCACAGTAAATTCTGTTCATATGTTTAAAACAAACTGAAATTAACTCACATACAAGAGTCACTTAGAGAATATCCTCCAGGTCTTGATATTCCTCAACAGTCTCAATAATTGTAATGTTTTTGCATGTCGTAGAGCTGCATTCAGTACATGCATTTGAACATTCCAGTCCATGTTTCTTGCAAATACATCTGATACTGTCTCAATCCCCTTTACAACGGCACCTTAGTACATTCAGTAGGGCCTCCGGTGCCGGTTCAGAGTCCATAGATTCCAGTTGGAGCTTGCCATCTTTAAGTTTCCATCCCCACTGTTCTGGCTTCACATTATAATTATCCATCCAGACTTGTACCTGATAGTAAACGCGATATGAATGATATTTTGCACCATCTGAGGTGGGCGCCAGGTTTTGGACCTCAACACATGATGTGCTGTGTGAAACCTTACCACAGAACTTCTGTCAGCGCAACTTGTCCAATGTATCATTATTACCATTGCCTCCATACAGACAACATAATGCTTTCTCCCCAGCTTGCTGAATGTCATTTGGTTCTTGAGAAGCTGAACAGAATACATCTGCCTGTGTCTTAAAAATATCACTTTCCTGTGCTTTCTTTAACTCAACACCTTTCCCAATTCCGAAGAGATGCGAAGTGGTGTCACAGCCGCCGATAGCATGGACAAATGGCAAGCAATGGCACATTATCTCACCAAGTGCATTCTTCATCATCCCAATGTCCCAACACTTCCCAGAGGCCTTTTGAAATCTAAAGAAGAGTCCTTTGATTTCTTTGTTTGCATAATGACACAGCAATATCAGAATGTTGGTATCCTCCCCCATAACATGGGTCAGCCCATCTCTGGCAAACTATGCCCCGGTCTTTGCTATTAACACATCTGCATCATCATTAGCATGTGACGTGTGAATGTTACTAGACTCAAGTCTACTTGCCAAAAAATCAATGAAGTCTTGCTTGTTTTCACTATTTGCCAGAAGATTTTCTTTTTTTGACTTGAGCAGCATGGTTGGCATGAAGTGGATCCAAGGACCAACCTTTCCCTTCGATCGACGTTGATGCGTCATGCCCTTTGTAGAGTGGCTATTGCTGTAGCCATCAAAAACAACAGTAACATTGTCTGCTATACAGTGATCTGTGACATGCTTCACGTATGTATTGACAATGTCGTCGAAGGTTGTTCCTTTCTTCCATTGAATCCGATGTAGCAAGGAGCCGCCATCCAAGACTTGGAAGTCTGGTGGTTTATCTCCACCAGTCATGTTCATCTGTACTGTCGAGAAAAGGGCGTCGGCAAGTTGCCTTTTGGTTGCCTCCCTCAATAAACCATGTTTATCAAAAAGAGATGTTGGATGATTACATAGTTCATATTTAAAGATTTCTTCCATTGTTAGCTCACTGTTATTTGCGATGATAATCAACCTCTGGAATAGTAGCTGTGGATCGAGTGCTACTTTTCACCATTGACTAATGTTTTCTGTCTAAGTGTCTCAATTTGATCCTTTTTACGGAAAGAGAACTCAAAAGCATTTTTACCTTCCATTTTTTGTAGAATGTTTTCACCAAGTTCAACAGCTTTATGTGGATTTCCCGTTTGTGGCCCTGTAATAACAGTTGCTATATTACGCAACTCCAATGTCTCCTGGAAAGGGTTGTAGTCTTCAAGAAAACCCAATACCTTTTCCATGTCCTTTTGGTCCCGCTCCTTCCTGGATGCCCTCATTTCTTTTTGTTGTTCACTTGTCGTGTACTGTCTGCCTGTCAAGTCCTACATTGCCTCATTTATTTCGGCACATGCCGGCATTGCAAGAACCCAACGCATTCGCTGTTTCTCATCCATTCCACAAGTCCACCATTTGTCTTCAATGACCTCATCAAAACCTGCTCTATGATGAGATCCGTCGGCAAGGCTACCCAATATCGATCAGTCCTGCGAACTACAAACAGGCCAGTGAGTAACTTAGCAAAGATTGCAGGGTTTGTCTCCTTC
>JAUZNC010056796.1:34315-52099 GCA_034780395.1 Vannuccia rotundouncinata | reverse complement strand
ATAAATTTGTAAATAAATACATTTCAGTAAAATTATATTTTTATTTAACGGGTATATCTATGTGCGCCACCCTGTATTTATAATTTATCACTAATTATCACAACTATAACATATATTATTTCAGAATTTTTAATTTTCATAGGAATTCTGAATAACATATTCCATTTCCGAATTTCATAATTTTCCTGAAAACACAAATTCGGTTAATTATATAAAATCGGAAATTCAATGAAAACTCAAAATTCGGAAAATTACAAAAACTCAATTATGAACAATTTCCGAATAATATATAACATTTCCGAATTTCATAAGAATTTAATTTCCTATTTATACATTGCCATATTTAGAGCCATTTTTCAAAACGGTTATAAAGTTTCGTAAAAAATTGATATATTTAACTTATCAAGTGCAATAATATAAATTATGCGTCTACTTTTTAAATTTAATTATTGTATAAAAAATTACCGATGGAAAAGATGCATTCAAAATTAAAAAGTTATTACAAATAAACGCCAACGTGCGATAAACCAATAATTAATTGACGTGAATTTTACTCACACATAATTAAATTTATTAAATTAAAATAAATACAAATTTAATATGTAAGATTTAAATTAATTCTTATTATACTGATTTCTTTGCAAAAAATGTTTACAGGTATAAATATTGCATTTATAATATATGTAGGTATTTTATATTAAACCCCTTAATATTAACTGTAGTTCAGTAAATTGGTTAATACACGTGTATAATATATAAACTTATAATTTTTTGTATTAATTTAGATTAATAAAAAACGAACACCGATTACCTATATGCATACATTTTTGGGTACGATAAATATGCGACCATTATTATAGTTCTGCAAAATAGTTTGTAAGTATATATATGTACATACTTACAAAATCCATATAATCTATCTAATACCTGCTTATTTTAAGTTATCTCTATTTTTTCTCGGGAGTTGTTAATTATTACAAGTTTTTACAAGTGATAATTAATCCTGCACTTTTATATATTATATACAAATAAATATTCGTTTAACATCTAGAATGTTAACAATCAAATGAAACCTTTACTAAATTAACACTTTTCTTTAAAAATGTATTTTTTATAATAAAATTTAGATTTAATTTGAGTACCTATAAACTGAAAATATGCCCTTTTCATTGATCTCTTGAACTAGTGTGATTATATAATAGGGAATATATATATATAAATGTGTGTGCAGAAATTTGACTTGGAGAACACTTATTTATGTTTATATACATGTAAATGAAGTATATCAGAAATATAAGTTCAATATTAATCATATATCTACTAAAAATATGTGGAAATACAATTAAAAGTAGTGAATTCTATGTAAAACAGTAAAATTTGAAAAAATGTCGTCAATTTCTTAATATAAATGTTAAATATTATAAACTTTACAGTTAAAAATATATTACATATATTTGCATAAAAGTACTTAGTGAGTTATTGATTGGAGCTACAGGAGTTTAAAAATTAGCAATATTACAAATTCCAATATTTGTATGGAAAATGTGCAATTATTACTTAACATATGTATGTGTCAAAATATATGAAATGTGTATCTAAATAACAGAATACTACTTAATTTTATTCTTTACATGTCAATGAACAACTGTTCAAAATTTGGATGAGTTATCTCATATAGTTATAAGATTTGATGCATTTTAAAATTTTAGAAACACTATGTTAGGAGTAAACGGAGAAATACATATATTTAACTTAAAACTTAAATTCGATCTCTATTAAATTTGGCTAATAAAAAATGTAGATTAATGTTTAAAATAGTTTAAAGTTTGATATATATATTATTTATAATTTGTGGGCTAATAAATTCGGTTTTTACAAATAATTATATATTTTTCTCAAAGTAAAAAAATTAATTTTTGTTATAATAATTCGAATAAATTAATAAAATTGAATGTTTGACATTACCGCTTAAAGCAAAAATTATTGAAAATTTCATTTTGAAACGAAGGAGTAAGCCTTAGTTTAGCAATATTTAATGCAGTAATATTAAAATTTTGCGCACAGTTTTATTAAGCTTGCTGTTTCCTTGTAAAACAGGGTACTTAATGTTGTCAAATAATAATGTAAATAACAATTAAGGAATTGCTAATTAACTAATAATTAATTTCATTTATTTATACTTATAATACCTCTTAATCTCTAATAGGTTAAAAAGCTGTTTATTATCAGAAAAAATACTTCTTCATTGTTCACCTGTAAATATAAAATTATTACATATAAAATAAATGTAAATAAGACTTTTTTTCTATGACTATTATTGCCAAGATCTTGATTGTGCTAGCCCAATTTTATATACAAATGTTAGGTGTGCAATTGTAATAAAAAAAAGACATGACTTTATATTAATCAAAATAAATAAAATCATTACTGTCTGTAATTATAAGATTTTTTAAAGTCAGTGCAGTTTTCAATGAAATATTTTTTTCATAAAATTATAATGCCTGAGTTTATTTATATATATATTTAAAATGCATTTGGTTTGTGGATTCATCTGATTTCACAAACAATATCAACGGTTAGAAATAATATTTTTTGTATTTAACTGTAAATACTGTCCAAACATATGGTTGAAGTCAACAATTATTTTACATTTTGCATACATATGGAAAGCAAATTACATTTTTTAGTTTTTTAGAATATATAAAAATTGTTTAAGTAAACACTAACTTTTCATCAGCATGTCAAGAGCTTTAAAAGCCATTTGAATAATTGATAAGTATGGCTAAAATATTCTGAAAACAATGCCATTATTAATATGTGATTATATAGAAATAAAATTTTCCAACTGCACATGCAGAACCATATGGTTCACAAATTATGAATTCTCCAACAGCATATTTCTTCATGTACATAAAATAAGACAATTATAGTTGTATAATTACCCATTATTTACCAATAGTTCACAAACAATATGAACAGATGGATACAAAAATATTATTTGTCAAACATTCTTACAATTTGCAAACCATATGGATTTGCCAACAGGATACAACATATATAACAATAAAGTTTTAATACCTAATATCTAAATTATAAATATTATAAAAATAGTCCAGGTTTTCAGCACCACATAGATGCAGTATTTTAACATATATAGGTACATATAGCACATTAGAATATGCCTACATAAATATCATAGAGTATTTGGTACTTAAGACACTTCCTTTTATAAAAACACTTATCAATGGATTTTTCAAAAGGATGGTAAATGGAACAGGTAATTAAATTTGTAAATAACATTTATACTGAAATGTTTTGCCAAAAAACACCTTTTTAATATAAATTATATATTTATTAACTACATAAATATAACATTAAAATTCAACAGTATATCTTTATAAAACTTAATCTAGTCTAAAAAAATTTATTTACCACTAGGTATGCTATTACATTATACAAATAAGAAAAGAAGAGCATTTATTTGTAGATTTATCATTAATCATTTTTAATGCATAGCTCATTATAGATATGAATGTTTCTTTAGTTTTAAAACAGTTTAATATTGATTGTGTACCCACATTATTTCAATTCAAGCTTTTTAATTTAATTAACTTTTGTCACTGTTAATGAATCCAAATTTCCTGAAAATCAGAATTTACTTTTGTTAGGCTTAAAATCAACATGGATAATAGTATTCATGAATAGTCCTAAACAATTTTGAATATCAAGCACACAAAAAAGTGAGTGCACTTACCTTTTACATTAATATACTGTTAGCAACTTTAATTGACAGATTAAAATGTCTTAAAAAATTATTCACAATAATGGAAAAGTCTCTTGAAAAACAACTATAAAAATAAGGATTTCTATATTTAACTGTTTAAGGAGATATAATTATTCTGTATTAGTCAATATTTACTTTAAAAATTAAATTCAGCAGATATATCCCCAATACTTTTTTTCTTGCTAATTATTATTACTTGCTAATTGTTATTTGATTAAAAGTATATATATATATATTACTTAATAAGTTAAAAAATACTGGATATTTTTTGCTTCACTCAAATAAATATTTATGCTTTATTAAAGTGCACAGATTTCTAGGTCATTATTATATGTATCACTTAACTTAATATTGCAAATATTAAATATACTAAATCCAGGCAATAGAATTGACTGACATATTCAATAATTAATTAATTAATTAATTAAAGCATTATTGTTATTTAACGGTTTATTGCCCAATAGAAACTTACAAAAGTTATAAATAAATAAATCATGAGTTTGGGTCAATATTAATTTATTGTTGATATGACTTGAGATTAAGCAAGAACTTTTTTTTAATTGTGAATATGGCTTCTGTATTTACTTTATTGCATTATCATGTTCAAAATAAATTAAATTTATTAAATTATACAAGAGGGCTTAAATAAGTTCTCACACTCATTATGAAACCTACACTTATACACTTCAAATCAATATCTTTATGGATAGCTTCAATATTCTAATTTTAAAATTCGATGTTTGCAATGGAATGTGCTTAATTGTTTCATACTTATTTTTACAAATGAATTTGGAAAAATAACATGTGGGTACCATGGTTTATTATGGCTACAAAGTGCATTTCAATCCACAATAAAGTTTTCACATGCTCTCCACTGCTATTGGTGATGAAGCCCAAGTTTTCATGTCTTAGAAGCACAGCTCCAGTGGAGCTCCACCATGAAAATGCCCCAGCACACAGTGCTCAAGAAACCATATTCTGGTTGAAGGAAAACTTATTCTATTAATGTTCCACCCTGCATACAGTCCAGAGTTGGCCCCATGTGACTTCTTCATTTTCTTGCATGCTAAGAGATAATTTTGGGGTGTCTGCTTTAAAAACCCAAAAGAAGTTGTGGCTGATTTTCAGTAATGACTCAACCTGTTTTTGAATAAAGACTGGGCAACATTCTTTCAAAAAATGGTTTGAATGTATCCAGAAATGCATAGATTGTGAGAGAACATATTTTTAGAAATTGTAATTATGTAAATAACTTTAAAAAAATGTTTGTTACTCTCTATATTACTTTCATGTGAACATGTCAATAAATTATTTTAAATGCAAGTTTACCTAATTTATGCCTACTGTGACATATCATTTAAAATAAGAATTATGAAGCTATCCATAAAAATGTTGACTTGCAATTTTCAGAAATATCTTAATGTATCTTTTTTTAATAAAATAAATAGATTATATGTGTAAAGTCTAGCTTTAATGTTGTGTCTGTAGACTTATTGAAACCCCTCATATTAAAATATTTTATTGCTAAATTATTTAATAATATTATTTTTTACATCCTATACTTCTATAAAAACATCTTTTATAAAATATCACTTATAAAAAATATAAGTTCAGATAATTTTATATTGAATTAACCAAACAATTATATATAGAGTTATATATGTTTTTTTTTTAAATTCAAATTATTTTTTTATATACATATAATAAAAAAACAATTCTTTGATTTTATGTTTTAATTAAACCTTTATAAATAGTTTATTATTTTATACAATTATATGCGAACTTATTTTTTTTCTCCAAAATATTAAAATCATAAATTGAAGATTTTTTTTGCTGTAGCATATTCCATACATTTCGACCTTTAAAGTATTTAGAACCTTTAGAGAATTGTAAATGTTATAATAAAAATATTTTCTTGTTTTTTTGTCAATTTTAAAATAAGATGATCTATATATTCTAAAATTGTAAAAGCAGAAGAGTTTGGAAAGTAGGGGGCCCCAGGCAGGGAAAAGAATGTGGGAGTGCTATGGTCTCAATTTTAATATAATATAACAAATAAATATGATCATTAACACAAACATTATATTGCAGAAAATTTGTGTTAAAATTTCCTTTTTATTGCAAAGTGTTGCATATAGGCAGGACCTACAAGTATACCCATTTAAACTAGTTATAATTATAACCACAAAGGTAGATAAGTATAATTAATCTGAATTTAAAAGAAAGTGATAAAATAGCATAGGTATTTATTAATATTCAAAAGAGTCCAAAGATTGTCATTGGCATGGATAAAAGTGTTTGCAATAGCATGCAAGTTCACAGAAGTTAGAATCGCTACATTATTTAAACTTTGGATGTTTCATTTTTTTTTCCAACATTTGTGGACTGTATGTAGTTTTTAAGACATATCATCTCAGGAAAGGAATTTTCTGAAATTACATCTGTGGCTGAGCTGACCAGCAGTAGATGAACCAACACCTCTACCTCGCCTATCACAGACCAGAAAGGTAATTTGAAGAATGTTTGCAAACTGTAATTCCTCTTGTTTTCGGCCATCTTATTCATCTTCTAATTAAGTTAGCATATTTTGAAACTATGGTAACTGTGACTTCAACCTACAAAAGTCCACATTGGTGGAATACATTTGTTCAATTTCAGAAAATGTCTCTCCCTGGACAACATTTTTTTTGTATGTAATTCAACAAAAATGACTCAATGGGTTGATAGAACCGGAATATAGTTTGATTTAGCCTGTCTTCAATGGCATGGGTAGCTCACCTTGGTTCAATCCATCACTGCCATCTTCATATCTGCATGCATGGTCGTTTTCTCCTTTTGGGAAATACCGGATCGTCCACATTTAGTGCTTCTCGCTTTATTTCCACCATTTGAAAAAAATTTTCAAAGGAATTGTCTGACTGGAAATTTTTCAGCATAGAACTGTTTGTTCTGCAATTCTTTGTGCTTTGCAAGAAGATAATTTGGTGTCATGAAGAGAAGCTGCCAGATCAGTTCACCCTGTATCAATCAGAAAAAGAAATCAAATTTATTCTTTTGACTTTGGAAACCAATTTTTTGTGCTCTGATCTCAGATTGTAAGGGAAGTTCTAAACATTCCTCCCAAAGTTTTTGAATGATACTGAACTTATTGA
Source organism: Vannuccia rotundouncinata (assembly GCA_034780395.1). Classification (NCBI taxonomy): domain Eukaryota; kingdom Metazoa; phylum Platyhelminthes; order Proseriata; family Coelogynoporidae; genus Vannuccia; species Vannuccia rotundouncinata. The sequence continues at coordinate 45,163 of JAUZNC010056796.1, read as the reverse complement.
TTTCCTGACTCAACTATTAGCTCAATTAGTAATAAGCTTTACATTGAACAAAATTTATTAAACTATGATTGAAATTTATGAAAAGGCAGCTGTAAAAAGTGGAGGGGGTGTAATAGATGTGATTTCAAATTCAATTTGAATTAACATATGAAAGTGTGTCATACACTTATAATGACTTCGATTAATACAAGAAGGTGCTACTGATTCACAAAACAGTTCCCTTAATTTGAATTTAAAAGCAAACTTCACAAAACTAACATCAACAGCTTTCATTTTGAAATATTTCTATTTCATTCAAAATGCTTATACTTAGCTTTTATAAAAATAATTAATTTCAGAAGACTAAAATAACTTTGAATTGTAGATCAGAATGTGTATTTATTTTGTGATATATTATAATAAGTATATTTACATAAATTTCTGCTGGTTTTTGTTGAAATTTCTGTATTTTTATTAAATTAGTAGACCCTGCTAATATGGGATAATTACAGAAAATCGAATAACTCACCCCCAATTCTTAGAGCCTTGAGATTTATAAAATTATGAATTAATATTAGTCCCCAAGAACCCCACCAAATAGATTGTGTTTTTTAATAATACATATTTTTCTTTTAACAAGTTCAATTGCTAAATACATATAAGAACATTTTTTGTAATTGATTAATAAGAAATCAGACATTTAAATAATTTAATAATTAATTTAAATGGATCCCCGTTATTATTTACTGAATAATATTTAAAATATGACATTTTTTAGATTTTTTTATAATGAAACAATTGTGACTTGTTTTTGCTGCACATTTAGATAATATTTTTAGGAATTGAAAGATATTTATAGTATTCTCCTTATACCAGATTATTAACAGACTAAAAATAAATGTTAGTTTTGGATAACTCTAAATTGAATTAAAAAAATAATAATAATTATATTGGCAGACGCCATTCATAAATGTCCAGTAAATATGTTTCTGAAGCAAGTTGTTTGGTTGTCTTCCATATTTTTGAATTTGTCGTATGTTTCCCAATTATAACCTGTACTGTTCTTACCGCATATTACTACCTTTTACGTATATAAGGACAATTTTCTTTATCATAGTTTTTTATATTTTCAACTAAAAACTGTTTTATTTGAGGTGGTAACTGCGCTATTTTTAGTAAGAAAAAGTTCAACCTGCTTTCGTTGCTCTAACAAACGTGCCACTGTATCGTAGATTTATTATGTAGCCCCGTCTTGTCTATAATTACTTCCAAGCCATGTTACCAAGCGAGGCGTACACTAAATCTCCAATGGATAACTGTACAGATATCCTATTGAACAAGATACTTCCTAGCATTTCTACTAGCTCATAGTTCTATTTGCATGCATGCAATATGTTCCACATATAGAGCTACCTAGTAAAGATGCACTTATCTAACGATACTCTTATAAAAACCATATTCCCTTCTTTATGAATTCTCCCTCCTGATCGCCTGAACGTGTATGTGCTTCTATGCCTACTGATGGCAGGATCGAAAGGAAGGTATGTTGTACAATCCGTGGTTCTGTAGTAAGGATTGGTCTTGGATTATTTTGACTTGTAAGTATCACTTCTTTCCTGACTATAATCTGACACACGGCGTCATCTCTAGTGCTCCTTTTCGTAACCTTCGTTGGCCCTTGCTCAAATCGCCTGCTTTTCGTGTTCTTTTTCTGGCTTTGGAGTTTCTATCAATCCCTATTTCGACTAATCTCACCGATTGAGAGATACTCGTGCCTTTCCATTTCTCGTTATTTTCGGAAGAACAATTGTGCACTACTGTTTTTTGAGTATATAATTCGAGTGAAGGATTTGTCGCTGTGTTAGTTTCATCAACGAAACAAATGCCATTCAACTGATTTATATTTTGGAATATTTCGTGTCTTATTTGTATTTTTTTCGCAACCTTCTTCGACTTTATTATTCGCAACAGATAGCATTTTACAGGTGAGTAATTTTTCTTGGGTACTGTATATTACGATGAATGATTTTGGATAGGTTTCATTATTGGTTGGATCTCCTATGTGGATTTTTAGATCAATTGTCCCGTATAATTAACTGTTATTTATTAACCGTTTAAAACCTTTTTTCTTTCAGATATTCTGTGAACAGGTCATTGTTGTGATTAGATCAATCATTCCATCTCTGACCAAAACGGTTGTTATAAGGTCAATTCTTTCGCAAGTGGATGGCTACAAATATCAAAGTCAAGTAAGCATACTTTGATGACTAATTAATAATTTGGCAAAATCCATCACTTTTCATATTCAAGCAAAACAGATGATACTATATTTAAATATTTTTAATTTCAAAAAATTTATATCGATTTATCTTGGGTCATTTCGTTTTGAAGGATGTCTTAAGGGGTTTAGTTCATTTATCTGTTTTCATTTATCTGTGCAAATGGAATACTTTTTTGCGATAATTATAATATTTTATATAATATATTTCAAATTTAATTCTGTTGAACTTCTTATGTATTCATAAAAGTAATTACATTTACTTGATAATCGTTCTATCAACTATTTATATTGAACAGAGTTTCTCTTTAAATATAGATATCCACAATTTAAAAATTAAAATGCTGTTGAAAATTGTTTTATCTTTATCTTTCTCCATCCCCTCTTTTTGAACTCAGTTAATTTTTATTTCCTGTGTTTGTTTATGAAAAAAGTGGAACAGATATATATATATACAAACACACACATATATATATATAAATATAGTTCTAGGCCAGCACAAGAGCTATAGCTATCATAAAGATATATTCCATGGAAGTAAATTAGTCCTGACAACATTACAGTGCCCTATAATGATGGAGATGAGACCAGGAAGCACTTCAGTTGTGATGCGTGATCAGATTCAATTAAGCTCTTATGTCAGTGTTGGTAGACTTCTTGTCGAAGTCTAAATTCTTCTAAAAATATATAGTTGTCTCTCCTCTCCTCGTCTCCTCTCTTCCTCACTGATTGTTTATAAGAATTTTCTGCTTGGCTAATTTTTCAGTTTTGAATTAATACATTTTTTTCTTTCTCTCCTATCTCATCGAATAAGCAACTTTTGTGACATTTTGGAGATTTTTTAAATAACGGTACAGTAAAGATATAAATAGCTAAATAGAAAATCTATTTTTAAAATGATGCCTCGAATATGATCTCATACGGTAAAAGATAATTATAACGAAGCACTTTTTAATATTAAATTACTTGCCACTTTGTAATTAAATAATGTTCTATTTTGCATAATAAACTAAACATGTTATATTTTATAGAATGAATTACTAGTTTTAATTGACTATTTCCCTAATTTTTTACAATTTAGTTTTATATTTTAAAGTTAATTAGGGAAGTTACTAGTTGGTATATTATTATATTATAAAATTGAACAAAAAATGTTACACTCAGGATTTTATTTTTAGTCTTGTGGTATCTTTTTAATTCTATATAATATGTTTATGGAAACATTTAATTTTTAGTTCAATGTATTCTAGAGTTTCTGTGGGGTAAACTTATTCTGACATTAGATTTATCACGCGCAGTTATTGAGTAGTTACACATACCTCCAATTTCCCTCGAATTAAAAGAAACAATATTATATACTCAGCGCCATTATTATATATAGCTCTTTCATCCTCAATTTTTCTTAACTATTCCTGCTTTTTATTTTTATTCTTTCTCTTTATCATCATGAGTCTGCTCTGCGCTAAAATGTAGAGTTGAGATGGTTCTCTCAAAGTGACTTATTTTACATCGAGATCTTTTTATCTTTTCATTTATATACATAAAAAGTGTGCGCTTTTGTTTTAGTTTCTAAAAATAATTGATTGACTTTTCGTTAGATACTGGCAGAGTATATATGCAGCTATGAAGTCATTATTTAGTTACCGTTGCGTTGGAGCTGTCAAACGTTCGAGTTGATAAGTTTAAATAAGATTTCGAAATGAGTTTTAACTTTGGTATGCAACTTGTGTGTGTGAATTGCAATTTTCTCAAACATGTTTAATAGATTAATTAAATCGATATCTATAGAATAAATTGTACATTAACATTATTCAATAATTGTTTTTATGCAAATATCTTTAAATAAATATGATTATTGTCTGTACTATCGTCTTCGTTTATATTTATGTTATAACTAATCAGAATGATATAATATGAATAAGATTTGAATAATTAATTTAGTTATTTTCATTAATTGAAATACTAAGTTCTACAATTATGCCTGATTTATTATTGACACTGTTGTCTTTCTCTTATTTCGTTTATTACATAAAACGTTTTTGGTTTTCAGATCTTCAAACCCACAAGACAATCATGACTCTGACAAAACCGTAAGTATCGCATTATTTACTACCCAACACTGAATCCAGTTGGATTATCGTGTAGTTTCGTATTTTTCAACGTTTAACACAAATCTTTTGTTAACCGAAGTATATGTTTGTAATTGAAAAGAAAGTTTTATAAACTGCGAAATCCAACCATTTTAACAATGATAATTTCGGAAGTTGAAATTCGACTCATTTTCTGTCTAACTTCATATTGTTAGAAGCAAATCTATATTTAGCTAACTATTGTCGTCTCAATGCAAGCTTAACCCTGAACAAATTAAACTATGCACTTTTGTAAGATGACGTCAAGTCTATTATTTTCTGATGCTCAAATCGATTGAGTCACACCTGTCTATGGCACTTTCATCTGTACGAACGGGTCTTTGCAGATTATAGATTCTACAAATTATTTCCAATCATAAAAATAGTTTTCAGAATATTGAGAGCTGTTTGGTTGTTATAGCTAGCTGATTAGTTTTGTTAATATGCTTCTTCAGACGATAACACGACCAACCACAACATGTGATCCTTCTCCTCTCTTCACCACGGGACAAAATCACGGGCCTGAACTAGGTACTGTAATTAAGTGACGTACTGTTTTTTCTTATGAATATCTATTAGAATTAATGCTTAACATTTTTTTTAGATATTTACTCGATTTATATAAATATCAAATGTTATTAATTCTGATATGTTAATGATTATTTGTCATAATGGTAATTAATGTTTTGCCTGATTTTACTTGAATGAATTTTCATTTAAATTGTTTTTTAATTTCACTACAATTATCTAATACTTAAATTTTAAATATTATATTACTAAACAGATGGTGTTTATTTTTCTTTGACTCTTATATCTACTTCAATGAACTCTTTGATTGAGCCATAAAATAACTAATATTGTCCTATAACTAGATTTAGTTAACAGACGATGTTTTATTTTACAATCACGGATTCATCTTTCCTTCCCCCCCCCAAACCTCTCTTTATCAATAAATTTAAATGAAGGAAAGTCTCAATCGAAAGCCTTCCAAATCCGCACTTATATCACGCATATCGCTGTACTTTGTCGAAGTTCCATGAGGAATCAATGACATAAGGTGAACTCATGATTTCCTCCCATGGCTAGACGGTGTCCATTATTCACACGCCATGTCAGTATAATTTCATACCTAGCTAACTCGATCGAGGATCCAGGTGTCTGCTCGTCTTAAATATAATACGACCATGTCCACTCCATCGCCCTTCTTCTCCATGTCTGTTTCTACCAAACTCCACCTCGGAGAGGTAACTAGATGTCTATCCGCCACCACCACCATATCATGATGTCGGTGGTTGGGTTGCTGTTGCCTTCTCGTCTGATTTGCACCTTTTAACCAAGCGATTTGTAACCCCCCTCCTCCCTCCATTTCTGTCCATTCACTTTCACACCAAACACCATCGTCATCATTCCATCGATTCATACTTCACACCAACATCCTCTCTGATGTTTTCGTCTCTCTCTCACTCTCACCCCGTGTGTCTCCCCCCTCGACGCTTCCCAAGTTCCTCCTCCTGTTTCTTCGTATTTTTCTCCTTGTCTGTAACGGCAACTGTCATCCCCAACTAACCAACATGCTCCGAGAGATATCGAAGGCCTGCCTGTTCACATTTTAAGTAGTTTATCCCCTCCCCAGTCTGCCTCTGTCTTGACTTGCCTGCTTCTCCAGTTCTTTCTCCTCTTGTTAGTCTTGTCCCTTCCCCAAATCTATCTGTTCTAAATTCGGGCGCGCATGTATGCCTCCTGTTCTTTTGCGTGACTTCTACCCCCTTTTCTCCCTCACGTTTTTTCCGGTTATCTATAACTCCTTTCGTCTATTAACTAAAATGATAAACACCACTTTCATTACTATAATGCTGATTCCAGTGTACTTCTTGACTTGATCCGCTAGACCGTCGACCTCCATAGTAATTTCCTAATCCCCCCAGTTCTCTAACCCCAGTATTGGGATTACTACTATTCCTCGCCTTCCCTTCAATACTTAAGAGGTCTGTAATTTACCACTTTCAGCCAGTAACATGTTTCCTCCCGCTGTACATGTAACTAAAGTTCCCTCCCCTTCCTAACTAGTATCTCCCCGCCCATCTTTATCGTCTTCCGCATGTTTACACGGCATTTTATGCTATTTATATAGCGTCGGATATCATTTTGGTATAATGTCAAAAAAGGGTAATTTGTTTTTCAATTTTAAAATAGCTTTAATGATTTATTTATATTTCGGTTGACAGGTCATGGCATTTTGGAAGAGGATAAACTCCTAGCCAGAAGAGACAAAAATGCAGTCGACTATGCATTCAACTATTCCAAGCTATGGTGTAAGTTCTGTAAAGAAGTCGTGACCACACTAGAGAAGAGAGCGATCTATGGTAAGTAAATCCATCAATAATACAGTTTGTTTTTAGTGTGGTGTCGCGAAAAAAATTCACTCACTCCAAACGGATAATTTTGTCTGGATTTATAAATCAATGATGGCTCGTTTTGTGGACTAAAAATATCTATCCGATATAGCTACTAAAATTGTAACTATTTAACTGAAGTAAGCTAAAAACATTTGTTGGGAGAAATTTCGACTGCACACATTGATTAGTTTTATTTTTCGGCCGACAAGCAAGCGGAACAGTTTTCTAGCCTGCCAAGCAACTGTATCCATGTCGACAGAAGAGAGCTTCAGAACTCCTGCTCAGAGTGGCAGAAAGTATAGAGCGAGACTTTGAGAAATGATGAAGAAGAAGAAAGAGCATTATTAGCTGCCATCAATTATCCTCGGCTGTTGATAGAAGTGGAAAATCTCGTCTTTTGCAGCTAACGCGCCAAACCATTAATGAAACCAGCAGCTAAGGAGAAAACGGACGTCCGTACAGCGTCTTCGGTGTCGAGAGAGTGATGGAAGACATTATACTCACTGCATGGCGCTTTTCTGTGCCAAATGGGACTGCAATCTAGATGGACCCAGATTTATTGCTATCCATCCAGAGTGGGCCGGCTTTATTATAGTTGGGCTGCAGAATTAATAGTTTTTCTCTGCTGTTCTCTTTATTGTACTATTTTAGATAAATAATAGCAACTTTTAATGAAACATTTAGCCGACTAAATGACCCATTTTTTAAGTCCGGCGTCACATTTTAATTATGAGTCTCAAAGAAACTGATTTTATCAACTTTGTTAATTACTTAAAATTTAAAATTATTTATTGATTATAAATGGATTTTAATGTTAAAATCAATGTTACAATTTTAAAAGTCATTTATAATATTTCATAATTTATAAATTCAAAACTTTTAAGCTAATATTCGTGGTTTTGTATATTTTAATTTGTCCTTATTAATTTTATTTCTTTATCAAAAATCAACTTTACGACAATATTTATAATAACTTTAGTAATATTTCATTGATTTTGATCTTCTCTGGTTTATAGCCTTATTTTCCAGGCCCATATAAATATTCCAAATTATATTTTATTCGGAACATGTATAAAACCTCAGTCAACGCATCATTTGGTCACATTAATTCACCCCCCTGGGGATACAGTTTGCCCGACTAGCTTCGCTATAAAAGTTATAAATTTGACAGGAAAATAGTGTCTTCAAAATCTATATGAAATAACTGAATTATATCATACGTATATATTATTACATTTAAAACTTTTTCCTGCCATATCAGTCAAAAAGGGGAGGTGTATTAGTTCTATTCATGATTTAGATGACAGCTTTGTATCGAGGACAGATTATAGTCATTTATATAATTCTTCTATTGCCAGACTCTGAGCTCAGTTCTCACATATCTAGCCCTCGTCTTTTCTTTCTCTCGGCATTAACATAACTCCTCCAGTGCGTTGCCACAAATTATATCATGTGAAGAAAGCTGTTTGTTACATTGAAGAAGAGGAAATTGAGAATGGAAATCTTTCTTCTTTTCTTTTTAATTAAATAAGTTGGAGAATGTTGTATTGCTGTTGCCTATGACACGAGTTGGTGTATTTAATTGTGCTTTTTAAAGAATTGTTCTGATCTGATGGAACTCCGACAAACACACATTAAAACTATTGTGCTCTATATTAATCTTTACAAAAATTAGTTGGATTTGATCGTTTTATGAACTTAAAATTAAAATTACTGGAACCTTCGAAGCATGTCAATTCTCCGCAAATATCGATTTTTCAGCGTATATTTTTAATGATTTATTTTCGCTGTCAATACAGTTACAGTTAATTAATAAGCGTAATCATTTATCATATATTTATCGCCTCAACCTTTGCAATAAAAAAGCAGTTTATTTATAATTGTATTCATCTCTGCTACTCGGTATATAAAGTCGAGAAACTAACTTACAAACACACACACACACCAGAAAATTATCTGCCCCTATTCTGTCGTCAATAATGATAAAAAAACTTGTTACTCGTGACCACTGAATTTAAGCCTTTTTGTGTGCTCTTGGTAAATTCCGATATAGCATTCTGATAACCCGACATTTGCAAAAAAGGAGTCCCTATATTTTAAAAGTCAATTTGTGAACCATCTGTTCTATGCTTGCTATTGAGTCAGGATTCGTTCCCCAACTTCCCATCAGTTATGTTAAGGATACCTATAGCACCGGGGAATTTAATATTGACCAATAAGTATTCTTTTTTTAATAATATGAACAATCTAACCAAAACGGATGGTACTATAAATGTGTTTTGTTCAATTGCAGAAAATGAATTTTCAAGAAGTTTGTTGAAATTATATCAAGGATTAGAGCAAGGCATATCACCAATGGTAATCTTTTTTTTTTAATTTCAATCGATTTAAAGTAAAAGATAAATCAATGATACACATTTATTTTAATTTTCAGGTTGGAGTTCCTCTTCGAACAGAAACCATGACTATGAGTAAACAGGTGAAACATTGGCTTTCTGAGTCTTGCAATTAGTCAATATTTATTAGTATCTGAGGCAGGCAATACTGGAATCTTCTAACATTTATTTCAATTGTCTCTTTCAGCTGGGAGATCATTGTAGAGAAATTGAAAATCACAATAATAAGCGCTGCCGCGAACTCTTAGAGGTAAGTAAGTAAATAGTTAGAGTAAATATTCTTGCGTTTAATCGATAGTGGTTCTATCAAATTTTAATTATTTATTTATTTATCGTTTTTAGATTTTGAAATAGTCTGTTATCACACAAATTGAAATACTTTTAGAAATATTGTTTAATTCTTTCATAATATACGCTGGGAGTTCATCTTTCATATTTGAAACAGTTATCTTGTCACTATAATTGTGTTTCATTGGGGATTTTTTCCAAAACGTATTCTTCTGAGGGAATTGGAATGATATTTTCTCTCATCTGCCCATAGTTCAAATAAAATTATTATTTTTATTATATAGTGATTGTGTTTTGATGTCGCAATTATAATTATAAAATAGTACATTAAATAATTAATAGGTAATCATATTTCACACAACTATTATACTCACCATTAAATACCATTATACACAAATAAGAAAACTAACAATAGAATATATTGTCAGCTATTTCATTGTGCAAAATGTAACACATTCTCGCATATCTAATCAATCGATATATTCATAGAATTTGAATTTTTTCGTTGAATAATAAAGTAGGATCAATATTGTTGATTTTTACTAATTATTATAATCTGTTTTCTTCCTTAAAATATGGACAGGCACTTACACATCCTTGACTTAACCCTTCTCAAATGGTGCCTTGTTACCTTTCACCACGCAGGTTCTACATCGTCAGAGAACGGAGTTCGCACGCACCCACAAACATCTAAAGGAGAAGTGGAAGCAGGAGTTCAAGCGGATGGTGGATGCCGACAACACCCTCATCAAGTCACGCTCCACCTACTACCAGCGTTGTCAGGCTGGCGTGAAGTTTAGGGAGGAACTGGCGTTGGCCCACTGCTACCTCAATGAGCTGTCGGCCATTGGGGCTGACCTACCCCCCGCTGTAAGACAGAGAGCTAAGGTGGACAAGATGGAGAAACAGCTAGCTGATAATGATAAGAAGGTGGGTCCTGTTACTTTCCAAAATTATATAAAATTCCTATCTACTTTAATACAGATGCCATTTCTTGCAACATCTATTGAGATTGTAAGATAAATACAAGTTTAACAATTTACTTAAGATTGTAAGATAATTACAAGTTTAACAATTTACTTAAGATTGTAAGATAATTGCAAGTTTAACAATTTACTTAAGATTGTAAGATAATTACAAGTTTAACAATTTACTTTAGACTGTAAGATAATTACAAGTTTAACAATTTACTTTAGACTGTAAGATAATTACAAGTTTAACAATTTACTTGAGATTGTAAGATAATTACAAGTTTAACAATTTACTTAAGATTGTAAGATAATTACAAGTTTAACAATTTACTTTAGATTGTAAGATAATTACAAGTTTAACAATTTACTTTAGACTGTAAGATAATTACAAGTTTAACAATTTACTTGAGA
>JAUZNC010056796.1:0-34215 GCA_034780395.1 Vannuccia rotundouncinata | reverse complement strand
AGATAATTACAAGTTTAACAATTTACTTTAGACTGTAAGATAATTACAAGTTTAACAATTTACTTGAGATTGTAAGAAAATTACAAGTTTAACAATTTACTTTAGACTGTAAGATAATTGCAAGTTTAACAATTTACTTGAGATTGTAAGATAATTACAAGTTTAACAATTTACTTTAGATTGTAAGATAATTACAAGTTTAACAATTTACTTTAGATTGTAAGAAAATTACAAGTTTAACAATTTACTTGAGATTGTAAGATAATTACAAGTTTAACAATTTACTTACAATTTCTTAATTAAATTTTAATTCATTATTAAATGAGATTGGAATTTATGTTATTATTTAGATATTATAATTATTATTATGAACATTGTAAATAAATTACAATTATTTCTAATTAATTCTTAAAGTTCGATTAGATTTTCTCTAAAAATGACTTGTTCTCGTATTATTAAAGTGTTTGATGACTGTTATACATGAGTTTCAACAGTTTTTTCTATACAATGATTGGCTTATATTTTATTGTATGAACATCATTCTATAATTTCATTCTATGTGAGGATTTATTTTATTAACAAAAGTGTAAATTGGATCCTGATTTTTGTTCTCTTCGCCTTTATGGTACCAAATATAAGTACACCACACTTCTGCACTGCCCCCTCAAATAAGGCATATTATACAGACAATCCAATGTGTGCTCATCATCTATTGATTACAACTATCTTCAGCTGCATTATACCGGAGTCCTGTGTCTATATTAGTACTATAAGCTGAATGATATGATCATCTTATTATAGTTTCTCAGTATGGTAAGACTTACAAAAGGTGCAATATAATATTATATATCCATACGTGTACACCAAAATTATTTATTTATAGCAGGTGGGTCAATTTCTTTCAACAATATATTTGGTCGAGTGCATTTTAAATGTAATTATTAATACAAGCTGTAAAACAGAATACATTGACATTCCTTGTGAGGACTTTTGTACTCAATTAGATATTAGAGCAGCAATTATATAATACATCCTGCTACTTGCGTCTGGTAGCAATTATACTACTAATTCATTTATTTACTTTTTAGGAGATTGAATCAATGGTAGCTTACAAAGAAGCTGTTGAAGCCGGTAATACAAGACTCAATGATTTGGAAAGAACTAAGGTTTGTAGAATTGTGTATTGTAAATTGTCCCAAGATATTGATAACTTGTAGAAAAGGGACACTTGTTGCTACATTTCATTCTTAGATGTCTTGTGTAATGAATCAATAATTTTTGCATTCTCGAAAGCAGAAAATTAAATGATGTTACTCGTTTCTGTTAAATGATTTAGAGAATCATACGAAATTATAATTTAATCATAATTTGACATAATTATGAATCATAAACACTTGTTTTCATAGTAATACAAAATCGATATTTATTGATATTAAAATATAAATATTGATTCTCCAAAAATCCGAATTTATCGATTCTCAAATTGACAGAAGACACGACAATCTCGTTCATTGTGAAGGAAAATTGATGATCTTTGAATTAGATAAATCTTTGTATATACTTTTTTATACCAGTGAAATTAAATTAAAATAACCGTTATTTTTATTTTTAATATGTTCTAAATATAATTTCGAGACAATGTCGTCAAAAATATTTTTTTTTGACAATCATGAAAAGACTTTTTCCCAGACAAATAAATTTGCGCTTATTATAGATATAATATTCTGCATTTTTATTTATAATTTTTATTCGAATTTTGTTTTGTTAATTCAGAATTAGCTGCTTAAAATAGACGCGATAAATGGTATCAAATTTCCCCAGCAAATTGTCTAGGCACCATTTTAAAAACTTGGTTTTATTTTTAAATAAAGAAACAATCATCTTCTCAATTCGCTAAATGTTATTCTTTTCCGGTGAATTTTATCCTATGTATTCCCAGTTTTCAGAATATCATTATTTAGAGATTAATAAGTTACATAATAAGTTTATTTTCTTTTGGTATTAGTGAATCAAGATGATATTATATTTGTAAACGGTATTTTAAGTAGGAAAAACTATTTTAATTGTCAACTATTTGGTTGTCATTTCCTTGATGTTCCCAACTGTTATATAATTTTGTCAATACAATCAGGAAGTTATTTCAGAATGCATTTGTCTATATAGTTTGTTAGAAACAACCCGATTTTAATATTTATTATAACGATAATTAATAAATATAATTAATTTAACTTTAAAATTAATATTCTTAGAGTTTATAATATGAAAAGAATTTGGTTTGTAAATTATGCTATAATTAAATATTATATCAATTTTTAAATGGATTTAGTCACAGTTTTTTCAATTTTAAAATAATTAACAAAACGGCTTTTAAAAGTTGAAGGTTAACATTTATTGCAGATGTCAACTTTGCATAATTATAAAATCATATCAAGTTACAGCAATTATATAGCTAGATTGTGGAAATATTTTCAGAATATTATTCAAAACAATTGTGAAATAATTGTCAGCTTTTTCAACAACGGTAGTAAAACCAATCAAGTTTTAAACAATTAATATATGACGCATGAAGAATTCTTTTTCAGAAAAAATACAATCATTTTTAACGAGTTTAATATTGTAATTTGTATTCTAAATAGTTTTTTTAGAATTCACTATTAAACATTTTTATATAGCATCGTAATAGCATTGTGAATTATCTATAAAAACAAATTGTAATTATTCAAATCGGTCGCATCATTAGATGGTCCATTTAATTATTGTGAATTAATCAATTTATCGACGTCTATATAAATATTATAGAAAATTCTATCTTTCTCAGTGGTTTTATATGTTAATATTATCTACTTCTAAACTACAGTCATTTTTATTACAAAAATACTTCTGTTATTTGATTTATTGTGTATGATTATATTATGTTCACAAAGGATTAAATTACATTTTAAGAGCATACATCTTCTGTTAATGTATTGAACTAATGTTAAAAGTTTTATAAAATGCATCAAAGCTAAAAAATAACGTACGTATTACGTTTTCATTTTTTACCTGCGTCATTATTACGGAAACTATTATTGGTACTAATAATTAATTTTCAGATTGAAGTTGTCTGTGATATTCGATTGACAACAATGAAGAGTGATGAAGTCTTCAAAGACACCCTGGCCGAGTATATGCAACACCTCTACTCCACCAGACAGGCCATGCTTAATCAGGTGACCCTAGTAGTCTAATGTTTGCGTTTCACCACATTTTTTAATAGATTTTGTATAAATGGTTTTTTATTGGATTTTTAAGTGACACTGTCATTCTGATAACTAAGGAATGGGGTCATTGTATTCATAACGACTAATATTTCTAAATAGTTCATTATGTAAGTATTCCACAAAGTTTACAGTCGTACAAGGGAATCAATATAAGTCACGTGCATCTAACTGAGTCTAAATATATTTAATGTAGTGAATCAGAAAACATTCGCAATGAAAACACAATTAATATAATGAATAAAATAAGTAATCTATTATTTTATAATCTTTTTTATTATCATATAATTCAAATAAGAATAGATTTACTCTATTATAAATGGATTATTTTTTAAATGTCGTCGTTTTGAAAATATTACTTTTCTAAATTTGGTATGCATTATAATATTTAGGAATTTATAAAAATGTTTTTTAAAACATCATATTTATTGATAACTATGTATAAAAATCTCTAGCATTAATTTATTTTTAAACTAAATATAAATATAAACTAAATATTTTTATTAACATTCATAGTCATATTAATCATTATTCAATAATATTCACTTTCTATTTTGCTTTAATTTAAGGTTCATTGACTTCTTTCTAGCATTTTAAATACAACCATCGTTAACTTATAAAATCGATATTTTTATTGTCTTAGATATTTAAAAAACGTTTGAAACTTCTTTTCGATTCTGTGAAGTATTTAGAGAAAAGTTTTTTTTCCATCTTTGAGAAATAATTTGTTACAGTTTTACTATATTTTGACAACTATAAAATCATTTTTCTGAAAGAAGATTTCCTTTACTAAACTTTACTTTCTTCCGGGTGGTGATAATCTTTCAGTATGCTAACTTGGGAGAAATGATCCAAGAATACACTCCGTGCAGAGAATACAAACTACTCCTGGAGCACTACTTCCAGGGCAAGACCGACATCATCACGGAGAAGTACACCTTTGAGGCCTTTCACGAAACGTCCACTAGTGCTGTAGCCTCGTCCAAAGAGAGGTTGGTGGCTGAGTGCTGTTTTAGTAGTCCGTTATAAATATTTACAATTTACATCTCTGAGGCTTACAGTCAATTTTTGAATAACTTCTCATCTATAATTAATCAATAATAACGCATATATAAGTTTGATGAATTAAATTATAATTTGTAACGTTATTTAATTAAACCTTATTGTAATAAGACTTTGAAAATAATGTGGGAATTAATATGACCCCATTCTATTGCTAAGGAAACAAAAGAATGCATTAAAGGTGCTTTTTAATTAATACATTGCATTTTGATTATGTAGTTAATTTTGTAGACTACCTTTTGTGTATTCAATACATTTGTTTAACTTGATAGTCTTATTAAACCGTTAATTTTGTTTGTGAGGTATTCTTATCTAGCCTCAATGTTGACCTTTACCTTTGTAGTTTACTAACAGTTTTCTTTTATTGCCTATTCAGATTATCTTTAATCCAGGATAATGAGAATAAATATAGAACTTTAAATTTGTTCTGCATTAGTATAAATAGCCGTTATGCTTTGAACAAAGTAGAAGTATTAATAGAATAAATTAATAATCATTAAACTTATTCTCAAAAATCCCCATCTTCTCTAATTTTTCTTTTTTATTTCGAAAGTCAATTGTTTCCAAAAAAATTCCTTCGGATATGAATATTTAATTCTTTGACTTATTAATAAGTTATAACTAATATTGCGATGTTCTTTTAAAGTAAGTTATTCGTTGACTATTAGGGGCCTGCCTATATAATCTCGGAACTTTGCATGGTTGGCTTAATTAGCTATTTTTTGCTCATTTAAAGAGGTCAGAGAATCTATTGCAGGGTAACGTATTGTTAATCTATAAATATTTCTAAAAAATTTGTAAAATCCTTGTTTTAGACATTGTAAAATAAAATTGATAAAATAATATAACAGCTAGTATTGTGCATATACGCATTATGCCCGTTGCTATTAGCGTTTTGAATAATCATGGTTCTAGTTATCTTTTGTCACATTGTTTTATGTCAGACAGCGCATTGACAGAGGAAAATCCTTACGGTATGCCATCCATTTATCCTTTACAGGCACCTTCGTATATGCTATCAGTTTGATGCTCTATATAATCGATTCTATATTCTAATTCTAATGGTTTTGGTATCACTATATTCTTGGCAGATTCCCCCTGTCTCTAAATCAATTATTATCTGTGTATTTGTACATACTAAGCATCTGCCAAATTCCTTTTCTCTCTTCATGTGATCCTCGAAGTTTTTCTTATCTTTTTCTGTGCTCGAAGAACTGTGCATCATGATATCATTACAATATAGTATTATAATACCTTATAATATATGCTAAAATCGACCAATAATGTCATCAAAAAGGCAGACATATCTACCAGGTCTATATCCCAGTTCATCTCGAAGCTAGACGGTGCCACGGACGCTAGTGCTGTGCGCATTTGTGTTTTAGTGTTAAAATAACCGACAATATAGATAATTTAAGGGGTGATGCACTATGCCATGTCTGTAATACGATATGAACACGGTATGTCTAGGAGTATTGTGTGTGTGTAATTATGATTAGTTATGTAATATACTGTTTCATTGTGGGTGATGGTTTAGAGTATAAACCTAAAATCCTAATTTTTACTGCTTGCAGGTTGAGTTCTCATTGAAGTAGGAAATACTCCATGTTATACACGGATTATGTTGGTGGTTATTATAAATTATATAGTATAAACTCTGTTAATTTGGGGTGCTCAATTGATAAGAATTGTTCGTATTGTTCAACAAAACTATTTCATGATATGTCATTTGGGTTTCTAATTTATAAGATTTAATAACGCTTATAACTACTATATTTCCTTTCCAATCTTTTTTGTAATCTATTGCATGAAGAATCTTGCCAACCAGAGATCAAAACTTAGCCAACACTTATGCGAACTGCATGCGGTATCATTTCAACTGATTTATTAATCGCTTCATCAGTGTACGAATCTGACCAAATTGTTAACCGATTTTTTTCTATAAATGCAAATTAAATTCCAACAATAATTGGAGGGTTAAGTCATGTAAAAACAGTTCCGACTTTGATAGATGACAGCCCGGGGATTATTTTATATTCAGTTAGGAGCCAGAGCTTCTAATCACTCATTGATTCCATTCATTCCGCCTCTACAATATTTTCTCTATCCTTTTCTTAGGCTGGACATTCCCGGAATGAGCCGATTTGGACGCTTTGGGATCAAAGATTTTGGAGATACATCGTCTCCGATCGACTTTGGAGGTATGTGCATACACTTAGCTTCATCGACTTTGTTTTCTGTATTATGAGAGGAATAATGGTGTTACCTCTCGAGATATTATTAGACGATCGTTGAGTTCGAGGTCAGATCCACTGTTTTATCATGTCAGTTTGATTAAGATAAGTCAAAGTTTCACTGATCGATATTTGCTCCAGATTAAAACTGAAATGCTGTTAAAACAATTTGACGACTGATTTTGTACGAGAATTTGAAGATTAAGATCAGTCGAAAATGTTACTTCTTGTGAATCATATTTTACCCTGAATCGATATTAAGTTTTATTCATTAAAATCGTTCGATGATTGATTGCAATAGTTTAATTGATCCGTCCTCGCGCGGGTTATGACTCTATAAGAGATTGGAGAGGTTTTAATAGCGATACCACAGAAAGTAAGTTGTGTCCCAAACACGCAACGCTCTGAATTTCATCGTTTTATAATTCTTCTTTTTAACATATTTAACGTCAGGGAGTATTTTATCTCTCTCATTTTGGTTGAGCCAAAGTATAAAGAGTTGTTCTTTATTTATCAACAGAAAAAAACATGTTTGACTGCCCCCTTTTAAAACACCGTATTTAACAATATAAAGAAACTGGTCCGATATTTGATTGGTCCAAACCAGGTCGAGGTGGCGCGCAGGGGGTTCTATCCCACTCAGATTCCGACGAGGACACAGACATCAGTGCCCTCGCCGGAGGAGGAGACTTGCCTCAGCGGCAGGACTCTGGAGGGCCCAGGTCAGGCGGAGGCGGGGTGCTAACCTCCTTCATTGAGTTCGGGTCGAACCTCTTCCGCCCCATGGACAGCAAGAAGTTGTCCGTGAAGAACAAGAGATCCACCACCGAGTATGCGTCGTCAGAGCCCGGCAACACGGACAAGGACCTGGAGATGGCGAGGGTGGTGATCGAGCGCTGTGTGGAGCAGATTGAGACTGACGACTCCGGGATTAAGACCCATGTGAGTGTGTCCACAAAACTCTTCCTTCTAGGCTGGTGTCATGGAGTTGACTTTGAAAGCTGAACATTTCAAACGGTGGTTTTTTGTCTAGTTTTTTGGTCAAATCGATAGTTTAATAAAATAGATTACTTTGACTATGTAACAGTGGTTTTAAATTATTTTCACAACCCCACACGATATAAAAGTAGGTCGTCAAATTTATAGCGTCTAAAAAGAAATGTTTATTATATCCATGGATACTCACTTAAAAGACGATCTATATTATTCTACGATTCATATTTCTTTAAAATGTCAAACAGCACATTTTACTGTTTACCGCGTACTAATTATTTATATTTAGCCTTATTTGTTGTATTCAGGGTTTGAAATAATTATTGGTAGCAGAACCTTTATTGTCATATTAAGAGATCGTATTGGGAAGGTTTTAGAATTATTATGCTTTTCGCGATCTTCTATAGTTCATCTAGTTTCTTGTTAGGCTGTTGAGGTATATAATCGCGGAAACTTATCGATGTCGACATGTTATTAGTAGTATCATGTAAGCGATCCTTCTATGTTCATGTGCAGGTGATTTTGAGGTTTTCTAGCTTCTTATTGATTAATCAAATGATCCTATAAACTATTTTGTGCCGTACAATATGGTGCTGGTCTGGCAGGTCTGTCCGCATGCTGCAGAAAGAGAAAAGAAGTATATTTTGGGTGGCCAAAAGTTATTTGTACGTGCTTGTCTGCCTGTTCGCCTACAATGCACATTAACCGCGGCACATTGCTGCTGCCTGCACACTTGTTTCTCTTCGACTACAATCTGTGTCTGTATCTCCCAGTCTCTTCTCTCTTCTTCCTGCAAGTGCACTCTATATGTCTAACTCACCCTTTCCATGCGATAGTTTGGTAGCCCCCCCCCCCTATGCCTACATCTTGTATAATATATACAAATTTGATAATATATCATTACCTACGATACACTATTATAGCTACGAGGAACATAATTTTCAGGTACCTTTCCAGAAGATAATATGCGAGGCTCTCGTTATATTTTCTAGTCGAATATCTTTCTCTCCTTCTCTATCTATCTATCTTCGTTCTTCAAACTCGTGATTTAATCCACATGTTGCTTCAAATATGATTGCCTCCGCTTTAGAAAGTGACTCTGAATATCCATTCACGCGATAGATTGCCTGTTTACTTTCCGATATAAATAATAAAAGTATTTTCTGCATTTAGTCAGTCCAATGACTTAAACAGATTCATTAGATTTCAGCTCTTGATATGATATCTTACTTG
Organism: Vannuccia rotundouncinata; assembly: GCA_034780395.1. Lineage (NCBI taxonomy): Eukaryota > Metazoa > Platyhelminthes > Proseriata > Coelogynoporidae > Vannuccia > Vannuccia rotundouncinata. Next base: position 25,436 of record JAUZNC010056796.1, on the reverse strand, counting down.
CAAACATATAAACAGTTACTAAAATAATGCACTTTTAACTATACTTGGGCTTTTTGTCTGCGATGCCAGTATTCATTTTGAAATTATTAGTTTTAAAATGTAATTTCAGTTTCCAAAAATATATAAGAATTCATAAATAAGATATTGGTGCTTGCTCTCCAGGGTATTTATCGTGTTCCGGCCTCCAAACTCAAAGTTTCCAATGTGATGGACCTTCTATCGGTTTCTCCGGACGACACAGATCTCTCCGAAGAGTTGCCGCTTACGTTATCCAGTGTCATCAAAACCAAACTCATCTCAGTAAGTGCCGCCGAAATAGATGATATACGAAAGTTTTGCTGGTAAATAAATACCAGTACGTCATGCTATACTTTAGATTCAAATTGTAAGCTAATGTGTGGACATTAAATTGCATATTTAATTTGGTTATATTACTATGTCTCATAATTAAGTTATATTTTTAAACAAATTTGTTTGTAAATTCAGAGAGAATTCAATATATTGTATTTTTTTAAATATTGATTGTATCTGTAACAAAATTGTCATTTTCAAGTTTCAATTTATCGATTTTTTCCTTTTTAGCTAATTATTGATTTTTTAAATTATACCAATTCTTGATATATCTATTTCCGAATATCGTGATATATTATATTATTTGAATTCTCACCATTTTTTAATGTCACCGAAGTAATTAATTTTCTTTCTCTATATTTGCAGTTGCCAGAGCCATTATTAACGTATAACCTCTATCCGAACTTCGTAGAAATAGGAAAGGTAAGAAAATGACTGTGCATAAATTCTAAAAAAGGTTATTAATAGAATGCTTTCCATGATTAAAAACATTTTATCTTTGTATATCACTTAAAATAGATTTAGTATTTTTATTACAAGAAAAAGAAATTATAGCATTGGATTTTGTTGTAGCACTATTTTTATTCTGCCGGCTATTCAAAACTATCAATCAGTCTGTTCAGTTTAGGGCATGTATGTAATTAATCACTTTTTGAATTAGGGCACTTTTTATTCTACTCAGATATCGGATAATATTTTGATTAGTTGTTCCATTGCTATACTGATAAAAAGTTTTAGTTTTTCACACTGCTGTGCAAAGGTGTGATAGCATTATATGATACTCTTTTTTTGAATTGTCTTCTTATATAACGTCGTGAGACTTATTCGTCTTTTTAGATCTTTTATAAATTATATTTATTTCCTCTGTAATACAAAAAACAACAGTTGAGGGATTTTTGTTTTTTAGTAAATTGATATGTTGCTCTTAAGCTTTCGCCTATTATCTGCGTCGCCCGAGTTAATCGAGGTTAATTAACCCGACAATAGTTGTCAGAATTTAACAATTATTATTTATAGCAAAGCCTCGCATAACAAAAAGAAGGGAAAATCATTGCTCCAAAGATTAATCTAGACAGTATATGGCGGCTTTATCCTGTTTTTAATTCTATTTACACTTAGTGATGCATTAAAATAAAAGTTTATTTAAAACGAGCGCAAGAGATTATGGCAGGCTATGCGCTGTCCCGAGTTTCACATTATGTTCTTTCATCAGTCCTCTCTCTCGATATTATAATATATCTTTCTTCACGATTGTTTGCCTGTTTAATGTGCTTTACTCCCCCCCCCCCACCGCGTCTCCTAAACAAAACATTCTAGGACGCAGAGAACCTCGTCAATGAAGAACACATTAAGCGGCTGGCCTGCTTAGTTCAGTTGTTGCCCCAGACAACGAAGGACTTGACAACTATAGTCTTTCATCATCTGAATAAGTGAGAGCTATGGCATTACTTTCATTGGTTATCGCTGGCTGCCTGCCTGACGATTTCATGTTTATTAATATAAATGTATTATTTAACTGATTCAATATGCAAACATTTGTAGCCTGGTCTCCCCTCTCCTCAATGAATATATTTTCAGACTCTAAACTGTTTCTAGTGCATCCTTTTAGACGGCTTTTTATCCGAAAAGGGAGAACAAAATAGATTTTCCAAACTTACACTCGGTGACTTATTGAAAATTCTCAAGGTCTATTTAATTAGAAGTTTTAGTTTTTATATAAAAAATGTTTGCGTTGATAATTTTAACTGTAATCTTGTTTGAATGTCATTAAACTTCGGTAACCTGGGAGATTGGCATGACCTCTGAGTAATATTGCCGATATAGTCTGAAGGAACTGGGGCCAACCGGGTATTTACGATATGTTTGCCTTCTTCTTTCAGTGTATCCAAGTATCAAAGTGAAAATCAGATGGGATCTACCAATTTGGGAACAATGTTTGGTCCAACACTGCTTCGTCCAAAGGCCAAGTAAGAGTAGGGTTCTATTAGCCTTCCTAGTATACGTATTCGTCTTGATTAGGACGCTGTTAATATCTTTTACAATCAAAGATTCACCTTATAGAAGTTTAGAACAAATTAATCAGGCATCCTAAATGTCGGAATTTTCCTGAATTCCTGAAATTTTGAAGCCTATAATTTGCATTCCCTTATTATATAATCTCAACATTGCATTATTTAGATGCATTTTCAGGTCATTAAACCGTTAAAATTGAGGCTGGGTGCTCCCGCGTAGCCATACTGCACCAGAAATTGTTATTTTATGAAAATTGATTGTGGTTGCACCTGAATTTTTCAGTTGTGTCGTTCAGTGTAAATTTTCCCCGTTTATCTATCACAATAAGTTGGAATATTATAGTGTTGATCCTTTATTTTTTATTACTGCCAATTCCAAGTATTGTACAAAAGAAATAAATGATGGCAATTATTTTATAGCTTGACTAAAATATAATAATAAACAGTTGATAGAACTGCTTTATAAAATTGTAAAACTTTACTTATCATGTTGGTGTGTTTAAATAGTGTTACAATTTATGCATTACAATAAATAGATCTATTATAAGGACATCAATACTTTGCGGTTTTAGTTTTTTTGTTGTGGTTGACCTTCTGACTTTTGTCTCAATATCTCTACGTCATTATTTGGAGTCGAGCGTTAAAACATTGTACTATTGATCTTTGATTTATACATTATATGTGTCAGTGTTGTGTTCATGCGAGCTGCAAGTTCGTCTGATAGATACGATACATTTATACGGTAGCTTTTTCTCTCTAACAAAGTTGTTGTGCCTCTGTGTCTGGTGAAATTGTATCAAACCGATGGGAATTGATTTTGGGGCAAGCCCTTGCTTACAGAACTGTACTAATGTAGTGACATATTTTTGGCCAAAGAAAAGAAATTTATCGAATAATCGGGTCAAATTCATTCTGTACAGTATTGATACATTTTTGTTGATTTTTAGCGTCGGCAATACAATATATTTTACCTATAACATTACTTATAATTAATTATATAAGTTAATTATGAGTTTCTTATAAGTTAATTATAAATTATTTATAAGATTATTATAAGTATTATAAGTTATTTATAAAATTCTTATAAAGTAAAACTGGCATCTCAAAATCAATTTTATATTTAATGCCAAATATGTTTTTTATTAAAACTTCATAATATTATTGCACTGCATAAATTTTATTAAAAAATTTTCATACTTTTTATATTAAAAATGACAAGAAAACCGCTTTGTTTTGTAATATTATAATTTATTCAGCTACTTTTAGACTAACAAAGGAATCAATTTTACGCAGTTGTCAATCTTTTCAAATATATTATCTCCACGACCTAGTCATAAATTGAATCGATAAATAGTGCATAAAAATGAATAGCTAATTAAATTTTCGACTTATCATAGAAATATATTTCAGTGAATTCTGATCTTTTCTTATCTGCTGGCTGTTAAAAATGTCTCTTTGTATTTTTGAGATAAAACCCATTTATTATTTTAACCACAGTGAACAAAAAGGTCATGCAACTTAGATAAGTCAATATTTATCATAATAATCGATAATTCATATATTATCATTGGCTGCTCATTTATGCAATCTTCAAAATTCCACAATATATTCTGTTTTTTATAGTGTCGAAGCTTTGATGTGTAACTTCGTATTGGTAATAATATACCTAATTATATTTACACTGATTCAGGATCAAGTCTTGATACCAATTTATTTGGAGGAGTAGTTCTAGGTTTGACGAGCTACACAAATATTTGACCTCCGGTCAGAACTATACAGTTGATATCTGCTCGTCTGAGTGATCAAATTCCTAACATTGCATCAATTAATTTAACCTGAATTGTTAGTAGAATTAAATCGTCTGTAGAAATGCGTGCATGTGGTATAGATTCTAATTTCATTTGTAGCTGAGCGACTTTTCAATTTGTGTGTTCCTTCTGGATTCTCCGATACACCTGCATCCATTTCTAATTCTGCAGAACATTTATGATCTACTATAAGTGTACCCAGGAACTTGTTGAAAACACACTGTTTTATCTCGTACCGATTAAATATTATTTTGTCCAGATAGTAGGCCGAAACAGAGGATGTTTCTAGCTCCAGGGCTGAATATTGGGTGGTTAAAATGTTGTCGGGGATAACTTTTTATTTAGTTCGTGTTGTGTTAGGAAAAATGAGTAGACGACAGTTTACCTACAGTGTGGATTTCATTATTACTGATTCCAAATATGTTAAGAAAGCGTTTTTTGTAGTTTATAATATTTTTATAAATTAAATTATTATTATACACATTACATTAATTTTAACAAATAATGCAATTTTGTATAAACACCAGTTTTGTTATTATTTTTACATTCAAGGTATTCGCCCTTGTCAACTCGAAATAAAAAGTAATCTTACTCCTGTATTATCAAAACTTGTATGACGATATTACCTGTCCTATTGATTATCCATTCTTTAATAATAAAAATATTAATTATCATTTTAAATTGACCCCCTTTTTAAAACAATCAGACGACATATTATGTCTGTTTTCCAAATTATTAACTATTAATTAATTTCCGATGTATTTTCATTCAATCTTTCTTTAACCATCGACCTTCCAATGAAATAGATTAATTTGGTGCTCTTTATTGTCAAATCAATTTCAAATAATATTTAATAGATTGCTAAGTTTTCCTAATCGCCTTAATTACGCTTAACCCTATAATACACTATTCCGAATTATGATATAATATTAATTGCTTGTTAATATTACTGTTATACGTTTTCATTAACCAGTTGACTTTGTTGTATTATGGTAATCTAAGGGCCAATTCCGTAGTTAAGATTCTTATCTAGCTAACTTTTAATTAATTGAATAACTTTATATTTTATTAGAAATATATTTCCTTTTAACTTGAAGTAAGTATATTTTGGAATAAAATGTTCTTTTAATTTAGTAACCTTACACATTATTGGATTTTGAAGTTTACAGTTTTGGTGATATTATTACCTCATTATTAGTTTGTTTCTGTTCACATTTTTCTTATTTTTAAATGTTCAATAGTATATACCAACATTTGTCTGTTTCAAATATTAAAAAAGTCGATAAATGTTGATTCAAATGTCAACTGTTTAATTATTATAGTGAATATATCCAAGAATTTGAAATAATAATAAATTAATCGATATTTACAACATTATAAAAATAGTTATTACTAATTATTAGTTTAAAGTGTTCCAATAAGTTAGATCATAAACTACTGATTGATATGTTTTGAAATCGTAATTTGTTCTAGTTTTAAACTTTACCAGCTAGCGTCAGTCTGAATGGCCTTCAAATGCGGATTTCATTCCTTGGGACATTTTTATTTTAAACACACTAAAACTCTATTTATTTCTAGTGTAACATTGTGCCTCTCGATCGTAATAACAGATTTCGTTCGCCCAACATGGTCGAGTTTGTGGACAACAAGCCACAGACGCGCGTCGTCGAACTAATGATTGACCGCGTGGATGATATTTTCGGCCCTCTCGCCGATGTTCGCCCGCTGGGCAGCAGCAGTTCGCCGGGTGGTATAACCGTGGACACAACCACTTCACAGACATCGGTGACCACTTTGAATACATCCAGCAGCAACACCTCGAATGCCACACAGCGTGTGGTTCAGGCGAGTCCAGGCAGCCTTCGAACCAATGTATACCAGGTAACTATTCTTAGGTCGGACAAATGAATCGTTAGGTTTATTAGAAATATTTAAATTGAATTGTTTTGAATGACCAATCAATACATTTTGATGAATAGATTTTCTTTATTGATTTGTATTTATTTGCTAATGGGAAAAATCGATACAGTATACAATTTTGAACTGATTATTACTAAATTGAAGAGTTCACTTCTTTCAATGGGAATTGTTGTTCGTAGTTTTCCAATCTGTGAGAAGTGTTCACATTAAAATACGATATTCGCACGCAGAAACCAATTGTTGTCATTTATATTTTGTGTTATTGTGTATATTTTTTTATTGTAAAACTTATTCGCGATGTCTTTGTATAATATAAACAATATTTTACAGAAGAAGAACTACATTTATTTAAAAACTTATATTCGAAATTCGGTACAATTCTATTGTGCTTTTCGTCGGCAAGAAGGTTGAATCAAAACAGATTTACACAATTGGTGGTAGCGAGTTTGCAAATTCAAATAACTCACTTCAATTTCTTTTGATCACTTGCTTACATAAACCCGAATATCCTAAGACGAATTCCTAATTGCTGCAGATTATAAAACACAAATATATTATTCACATTTAGATGGCATATTCAAATTTAAAAACCTGAAAATTCTATAATAAAAGTTGTTTTAATCTGTTTGAAAAGTTGTCTCACACGTTTTTTTAATATCGAAAAGCCAAACCAAAATAGAATTTAATAATTCTTTAATGTATTGCAGTATTGGAATTTATGTGACCTTTACGTCTAAGCAAATGACTTAATTTAGCCCTAGCCTTAGACGTGAAAAATACGGAAAGTTTTGTCTCTTCCAATAACATATTTCATCTTTTAATTTCATTTTAATATATATATTCTAAACATAAACATTTTTTTGTAAACACGCCAGACATATGCGTGAGATATTTTATGTTTTTTGGACTATATATAGTATCTATAAATTTAGATTTGATACAGAAAAACAAAACCAGGATTTTTAAATAGTGTAGTGTTGAATTTTTGTCGTATTTAGAAAACGTTATAGTTCATTTATTTGAATGATATAATATTGCACTTACAGTAACCCACAAGACACTCAACTTTTACATCGCTAAGATAATTCAATATATTGTAAGTTAACAGAAATGTTGAACCCCGCACAGAAAACTAATTAATAATCACTATTAATGGCCACTATATCATTTATTACTAATATAATGTGTAAGTAAAGATTATTTGAATGAAGCCTGGTAATAACCGTTTATTATTCATATTATTTAATAATGTTGTTTAAATACGTAAAATTATGTTGTTTCAATAATAAATGTATACTGTTTAATTAAATCAGACTATGTTGTGTAAATATATTAATTTGTGTTGTTTAAATCATCAAATTATTCATTGTTTAACTTCATTAATTTAAATTGTTTAAATAAATTAATTTCAGTTGTTTAAATCATCAATTTATGTTGTTTAAATTCATAAATTTTTGGTGTTTAAATATATCAAATTTTAATTATCAATGTATTTTATAAATTTTAAATTTGTATAAATTACAGTTTTAGGGCTAATTTATTTTGAATAATAGCGATCATTCGTATACTATTAAAATATTATTAAACAAATTTAATATTTTTTATTTTTTTAAAGACGTATAAAAATAACTAAAAAGATCATGTTGAATTATTATTATCATGTATCATGTAAAATCATATAAAAATATAAATTCATAAAATCCTATAATTCTTTCCTAAATCTGTTTAAAGTATTACTTTATTTTTTATCACATTAAGCTAGGATGAAAATTTTTTTAAATAATGCAACTAGTACCTAATATGCTCTTTTGAGGTCAAAAAATTGATTTAATGTATAGAATCCATGAATTGTGTTAAAGCTATTGATAAAAAATTCCGAATAGAATGGATTTATGAATTCGTCAAGTAGGTATTTCTTCTAAACTAAATTTTAAACATCTCAGTTAGATTTAGTTTTAAATATGCATAAATTTAATCTCATTTATTGAAAGGTTAACTTACGTATAAGGCCGGGTACCTTTTAGATGACACAACATAATATAATTACCATAGTAACTATTCAAACATTGACTGTCATTGTAACGTTAGATACATTTTATTTAATCATTTTGCGTCAGATAAGTACCTATTCATTGAATTAATGTTTATCCAAAATAAACAAAATATCCTAGAAAAATACCAGCTGTTAAAATATTTAACAGTTTTATTGATGCTAAAAGAGGTTCAAATAATTTGTCTGTGATATATATCAAATTCTTTCGTTAATTTATAAAGAAAACCTAACCTATTCGCATCTAACAACTGAACATTTGCAATGATGCGTTAGCACAGCTTTGCATGTTATTAAGAGCGATTCACCGTATTTCGCTAAGGGTTGTTTAATAATCAAGTTCAAATGTTATTGCACAACCCGCATACAATGCGCAATATTTCTTTTTGAAAATATTTCATTTAATCTACATCGCCGATATGAACACTAGCTTCTTCTTCCTCAAGGTAAGCCAACCAGGCAGTGGAGCCACCTATCACTCCACAAACCTGGTCACTCCCGCTGGCAACAGACCAGGACTCGCCTCCTCATACACCTCCCTCTCAACCTCACCGGGGTCCCCCTCCCCTACTATAATCACGAGCACTCCCCCCCACTCTGGACCGGGCAGTGGGCACAATCTCACAGAATCTCAGAAGGTAAGTAGCTGGCACGGCACTCGTTGATTGGATCACAATCTGTAGAAGCCTAGGCCCTCTTTTAAACCTTCAATTAAACTCTTTTAGGTAACAATGCGGAAACGGGAAGCCTTTTTAAGCGGAGCACCTGCGGACCTCAATCGCCGACGTGTTCAGAGCAGTCAACTGTCCAGTGAATGTGTCTCTGTTCGACCGGGGGATCCGATAGTTTTTGACCTAGAGAAGATTAACTTCATGGACACCGATACCTCTGGTGGGTCAACCCTTTGCAATCTATAAATTGGTTTTAGTCCTTGACTGCAAGATTGTTTTAATTTGTGTTTAGAAGATTGCTTTTATACTGGCACTGGTAATGAGGTGGCTAGAGTTCGACCGACTGGATCTCTTAAGACTAGGGAGGAGCAGCGACGCTTATCGGCCAATCCTGCTGGGAAAACATTTGCTGTAGACACCAGTCCGCAATTCTCTTTGCAAGGTAATATTTATTAAAATATTATTTTAAATGCAAAGTAATATTTATTTATATTTTTTTAATAATTTTAAAACGTTTTACTACTAGCTTAAGAAGCAGTAGTATATGAATACATATCATAATTTTAATATATTAATTAAACTGATTAAATATATCATTCCAGTATTGTTCATTTCTCCTTGTTTTCTGGTGGTAAATATTAGGTCGTGTGACCTCGCGTCCTGGAAATACTTCCAACAGATATTTCGTTGCATCTGGACGTGCCAAGAGTAGGTTGCCTGCCCCTCGCTCGTTGTTATAGAACAATTCCGTTTCACTGCTGTCTATAGCTACACTTTATTATAAGATATATCTATCTTCCTGACTGTATATAGTCACGAAATATTAATCTCAATGATGTTCCAGTTTGAATTATCTATTAACAAGACCCGACAAATTCCACTAACTGAATATCTGTTTACTGTCCTACTGCGCATGTCAGTTTAATTAATTGCATATGTGAGAGTTTGTCCATATTAACCCATTTAAAAAGAATTTTACTCAGCCATAAGAAACGTTATTTCGTTTTATTTATTCGTTTCATATTTTAATAAAAATACTGCAGCCTTTTCCACTAAAAGAAATATTTTCACATTATTTCTCGTAGTAACAATTCACAGTCAATATAATTTACTTTAATTTCTTTTGCATATGTATATCAGAAATTATCGAGGAAAGGTATCCTCCAAATGTATGCTAAAATAACTATTATTGATTTTCACTCTAATATCAACAATTACCAATCAATAGACGAGGCACTTCATTGGCACAAAAGCATGAAAATGCACGAATGTTCAATAATGCAGAGATGATTGATATTTTCTACGATATAATTTATGATACGTGTGTTTATTGGCACATTTTCAGATGACAAGCCATCCAATGTGTACTACTGACCATGAGCAACAGGTAGATTTGCATGTCAAAGTCGAAACCAGTGATATATAAATGTTGTTGATCTTGTAAATCTTTCTTTATTTATTTGTGTAGCATTTGTATTAGATTTTTGTCATGTGTCTCATTTTATATTGATTTATCTATTGCACTTCAAATATTTGCATCAGCCGCATTGTCAGAGTCGTGTAAAAATTTTGATAAATCTGCATGCTGTTCAAAATGTTGTACTAAAATACGTGAACTGTAATAAGACCTACCAGATGTTCACTAAAACGAACTCTAACTTCACCGATCTGACTAAGAAAAGTTTTATAAATTCTTTTGAAAAATGATGCAATTGCATTTTGCATGATACTTATTGAATTAACAGCGCTTTGAATTAACCAAACACATTACATTATATCCATACTTTAAAGTATTGATTTATAATGTCTATGGAATTAACTCAATTGTGTGTTATAGATATTGAAAGCAATTATAGACAGACACAACAGTTCCCTTGATCTGAATTTTCAAGGAAAGATTTGGTCATATGACCACAGTCAACAATTTACCATGCTTTGTAGCGAATGATTGCTCTTTATCCATTGTCTGAAATGTTAACAGATTTCTATAATTTGCATGATTTCACGTGTTTTATCTTATAGATATTATTTTAATATTATTTCTCTTATAGATTTTGGATTGCAGCGTCTCCAATAACTTGTTCTACACACTTTTTTGCTTTTCGTAGATTTCTACCTTTGAATATTTTATTGTTGTAACATTTTTAACTTGTCACAACATCAATTAGAAATTGTTTTTTTCCACCGCATTTTCACTGAATAATTAATTTATTGATTTTTTTCTGTTTTCACATATTTATGTTTGTTAGACATTTGCTATTTCTTATGTACTGCTATCTAGAACTGTTCATAATAAACAGATAGGAAATGTTTTAATTGCACGATTATTAAATTTCAAACATTGACTTATATATTATTAATTATCTAGACCGGCAAACTGATAAAAAACATCCAGAGCGCATTTCATTTATATACGTATTAGTTTCGTTTTAAAGAGGGTTTTTAATAAATATTAATCGATTTATTTATAAATTTCATTCATTTTAGAGTTAATGTTGAACTTCCACCATAGACATTATATATATATAGTTATATAGTGTAATGTCTATGACTTTCACCCATCAATTTGGCATTAATTATCGATATTCCTCCGCGGACGTCTATTACTACTGAATATTGGTCAGTTTGCCGGTCTAAATAAATAATATATAAGTCATTGATTTCAAACCTTGCATCACAGCAATAAGGCTATTTCCCAAGAGTTAAATTTCAATATCTTTCTCTGACCTGCAGCTAGGACCAAATCAGCCCCCTCCATCCTCATCAACACCCCTAGAAGATCCTCTTCACCCAGCCTCCACCAGAGTTCACTCCCGCCGCCTACTCTCAGCGAAGAGCTCCTTTTTCAACCGCCTACACCAAATGTCTTCTTCACCTCCGCCCCACCGCCTCTGCCTCTCCCCTCCACCTCCACCGCTCTGGATACCTTCCCCAATGAAGCCACACCACCTGGTCAGCAAACCCCAGCTTCTCCGCTGCCCCCGCCCAATTTTAAAGCCCCAGTGATTGGCCTCCCGAATCGACGTCGACGCGGCGCTGGCATTTGCGAAGATAGTCCATCGTATGTCGCCCCGACACTTTCGACGTGCCAGGAGTTCGTCAATCATGAACAGTCCGACGATGAAGCTTCTGAGATCACAGTCCTATAATTATAAATTCAGTTTAATCCCCCTCCTATCCTCACCGCGATTATATTTGATGGCATAGAGAGAAAAAAGCCTATATTATATTCTATTCTGTTGTGTACACAACTATATAGTTATTATATTTAAATTGTAAAGATATTATTACACACACACATACATACACATACCTATGTGATGATATAGGAGCAGTTCTAAATTGGCATTTTTGTTAAAAGATTTAATTTTTATATTTATAGCTATCTTTTTTGTGTCATTATTAAAATTTAGTGGCTCATCGAATAACATGTCTTATCATCATTGATCAAAACTGATTATTATTATTATATTATAACCTGCATGTGATATCCAATATAGATATATTTGTATCGATTCATTCTATAAGCTGAGGAAAACGCTATTTCAACAACGCGAAAGTTAATTAATGTGTTTAATGTGACCATCTGGTTCAGCATAATGATATACTACTAATTTCTTTTATTCCCTATATGAACATTACAATGGTAGCTTTTTAGTTACATTTTTCAGATTTCCAAATTATATAAATGTGTATAGTATACTATAATTATTGTAAAGATTAATTTGTTTGTCACTATAAAAAAGGTTCAAATCAATATCTTTTGTGACGTACACAAAGTCTTGAATGTTATTATTCGGACAATATAACAATCTAAATTGCATTAACCGGACATTTAAAACTTCCAAAAACGTATTTCTTTGTCAATCTTCGTTACAACCACTTAAACGAAGCATTCCTTATTAATTGGAATAGCCTAATACTATCATCTCTGTAAATATAGCTACTATATAAAATATCAGTTCATCTTTAATGTTCCCTTATGACAGACTCTCGTCTTACTATCTCATCTTATATTTCAATAAACTAATGAAGTTTTCGTAAAGGCTTGATCTGTTTAATATTAAAATTGTGATTTCTTTCACGATCTGCTATCGTGGTGCTTCAGTCTATATTATACATTTATATATAGGTCTCATGCAGAATAAATCTATCATTTTTGTCTGAATAGATTATATTGAATGTTTTTGCATTCTCATATATATTATATATCTTAAATATGGAGTCGTGAGTATTTAGCATCATTCATATATATTTAAAGGCTATTCGTTTTATGAAATATAATTTAACAATCTTTATGTTTTGGTTTCTTTCCTAACTTAATACCTACCATGTATGAATGAATTTTCACCAGTCTTTGTGTCAGTTAGTAAGATATGTATATTATAATTTCTTTTAATTTTCTTTCAACAGCAGTTGTAACTAAGTTAAATATAATAACGTTATTTTTAAATATCAGATCTATTTTTAAAATTTTACTTATTCTGTTATTATACAAATAAAAGCGTGAACAGTTGAATAATCTACAATCAGATTAATTATACAAATTCATTATAATGAATATTTATAGGAATTAATAAGAAGCAATTGAAAAATCTATGAATATAAAATTTTTAAAAAAAGTTATAAAATTGGGACATATGATACTTTAGTTCCATTATACGAAGTGTGTCGATTAATATTTTATAACATTTATTCATAGATATATTCAATGATCCTGAAATTACGTATTATATTAATTTGTTCTAAAAAAATGAGAAAAAACGATATATAATTAAATTATTTACTCAATCTGTCAATTTTTCTTGAATCATTATTTTCTAAAAACAAATTTTGCATACGTTTAATACTAACATGTTTTATTATCTATCAAGGATATAGGTAGGCAGCATAATATATAAATTACACTTGCGTTTTTTGTGCTGGAACTGGAATTTTCATGCAACTCCAGGATCACGGAAAGGCATGTAAAAAGATATAGTGTGGACACTAAAAAAAGCACATGAAACCAAGTTTCATGAAAAAAAGACAGTGTGGACGTGGTGTAATATTTATATATAATTATTTATTAATATTACAATCTTGTTGCCATTACAATCTTACAGAAAAATAAGATCATTTCATACAAGCTACAACTTGTAATGTTTTTAAAATCGGAAATATAATAATCGTTGACAGCGTTATCTAAGCTATAGTCTCATTATCATTTAGTATATTTTATGTAAAACGGACACTTTACATTTTCGAGGAGCTCCTTACTCGAGGGATGATTCTGAATACGGATTTCGAGGAAGCGTACTTCGAGGAGCTCCTCCAACGCTTAAGGAAGGATTCTGAATACGGGCCTTAAACACATTCAAAAATCCAAAAATATGAAACTTTATACAAAAAAGTCACCTCTATTGTGTCTTAACGCAATATGTGTGTAGGTATTTGAAAAAATTATATTCAAAAATTAATTTGCAATAGGTTGTTTGAATTAAAGATGCAATTTAATTCAAATATAATTAATTACCTTTAATATTATTTAATGTTTTAAAATATGATATTTTAATCTATTTTTAATTAACTTAATATTATTGGAAACCGCTACTTTTAACCAAGTTATATAGAGAAAATGTTTTAAAAGGGATATATTTAATAAATGTAAAAATATTAAACAAAAATTGGAGATTAACCTATTAAAATTCGTATTAAATATTTTTAAATATAACAGTATTATATTTAAATTATTTAATAAGCAGTTTAATAAATTAAAATTACTGTTATAAAATGTTTATAATAGCTATCCTCTAACTACGTAGCAATAGTTTTTGCCAACCGTTATAATATTAATATATTATCTTCAATAATTATAAATGGTAATTAAACAAATTAATTTATAATGTTTTCATAGAACCAATTCTAATAACCTAAAATAATTTTGTTTTGGTTTATTTTAACAAGTACAATCAACTTATATTTACGTTATGATTATGTTTATAATAATATATTATTTTTTTGTTAATATATATTTTGATTTATATAATTGCTTGAAACAATGTATTAAGTGTTTGACTGCCTAAATTAATTATTTTATAATACATTTATTTTAAATGATTATATTTTAAATGGGCTATCTTAAAATAATATACTTACATTAGATAATTCATTAATTTTTTTTATAATTCAGCCCAGGCAGTATTTATTATTAATAGTGATGTGGCCCATATTTAAGTGGGGTGTAAATTGCAAGCACCCTTGAAAAAACTTTTAACTTAAACTATCCATCTTGAGCCTTTTGTTGCATCACATACAACCAAGCTAAGAGAATACCCATTATGTAAAGAATAAATATTTATGATCTTTTCAATTTTATTTGAGTGGCTGCTCCATTTCTTGATCTTCATCATAGCACTGCCCATGACAGTAATTAATCTTTTCTGAATTAAAATAGGTATTTTGTATTAAAAAAAAAATGTTCTGTTAGACTACTTAATAATTAACTTTTTTATTATGTTTTACTTTATTCTTTTATGTTCTTAAAATCATTACATACTTTTTTTTACAATTAGTAAACTAAACCCTTACAATTAAACACCTCTGAATTATGTGATGCAAATATGGTTTTGTCCATTACCTTTCATATAAGCCATAAGATTATGAAATTCAGTTCTTTGTAATAAAGCCAAATATACATTTTTAACAAATACTTTTAAAATGATTGCTTCTTATTACTTACTATATTCCTTTTATGAAATTTTAAGTTATTAGGTTGATCCAGATCATGTGAGGGAACTATTATGATATAATTAAATGAATCTAGTAGGGATATATTCCTGGAATGATGGGTTTCAATAGATAAAGTACTTGAATATTACAATTATGGGCCATTAAGAGTATTACCTATAGGGTATTGCAGTTAAGGATGGTCATCAGAGTACTGATTGTTACAGTTAAACATGATTGGGCATTGAGAATATACTTGTTATTACAGTTAACAATAGAGCCTTAAGAAAATAC
The DNA here is from genome assembly GCA_034780395.1 of Vannuccia rotundouncinata. Taxonomy (NCBI): domain Eukaryota; kingdom Metazoa; phylum Platyhelminthes; order Proseriata; family Coelogynoporidae; genus Vannuccia; species Vannuccia rotundouncinata. The sequence continues at coordinate 9,622 of JAUZNC010056796.1, read as the reverse complement.
TGCTCATTGCAGTTGATGATAGGATTAGGGCATTGAAAGTACTGGCTATTGCATTTAATAAATGGGCATTGAGAGTACTGGTTGATGCAGTTGGGGATATGACTTTGATATAGATTTATTATTATAAGATTTTGAAAAAGGTAGGAGGTATAGGCTAAGGTATTATGAAATATCATATTTATAAATTTTATAATTAGATGGCGCAGTGCCTCATTTTTATTTTTTACTTTTTTAAAAGTGGGAAAAGGGGAGTTTGGGCCCACCTTGCTGCTCCCCCTCCCACATCCTTCTCTGCAACCCTTGATATAATTTATATAGGTTGCTCAATTACTCATAAAATTGCAATATATCTTATAGAAAATAATTTTAATTGCTCTACAATTTGATCATTCTAAATTCTTATATGAACAAGATTTTTGTCTTAATTTTAATTGCATATATTTTCTTAAAATATATTTGAAGAAAGACCCCTTATAATGAATTGGGTATTGAAAATAAATGCATAAAGATAGAACAATAAAGTAATAATGAATGCATTGCAACATATAGGATAACATAATATATAACATACATAGGTATTAAAAAATATTTTAATAATCTTTTATAAATCTTGCAGAAAGACTAAATATTACTGGTATATAACAATTCAGAGTTTAATCTAGTATACAAACATTTTAAAAATATTTACAAAAAATATTTTGAGCTGATTATAATTGTATTTGTTAAACATAAGTCAATCTATGTTGAATACACAAGTTGATGGCATAAAAAGCCCATCAATAAATATGTTTTGCATATTAATTATATTATTTAAACATTTGGGATGTAAATGTATGCAGAAAAAGTTTCTTACAGAGTTTTGAATATTAAAATTTTCCAAAAAAATTGCAATGACTCTCATTACAAAAGATTTTTTTACAAATAGTGTTTGTTTCACTAAATCTGTCTTCTCCTTAAACAGGTAGATTAAATTAACATATACATTGATTGATGATTGAGCCATGGTTGTATCATGGTACTATGCAAATTGATTTCCATTCTATACAAGACTGAAAATGTGCATTCTGCCATTGCAATGATGAAGAGTAGGTACTGTTAGATATATATGTATCAGTTTAATTTATGGATTTTGCCAGGAACAGTATTTTTCAAACAGGTTAAAAATTTCACACTGTGTTTATATCCTTGTGATATCTTTAGAAGGATATCATCAGCACTTTACAAAATCAATGTTTTCTTTATAAATATATGAAATAGTGTCAGATATTGGGAGAAACTTGTTAACTGCTGCCTGTATTATTAATTGCTAAATTTTTCCACAATTATTAAATTATCTTGTTTAAAATTCTTCTCAAGTAGAAGCATTCATAACTTTTGACCATATATTGGTTCTGGAAGTAATTCTCTGCAGCAAATTGATACATATGATTACTAGAACCATAAGCAATTTTCATAGGCATTCTACTGTATTCTGGTAGTGTTAAGTTCTTTGAAAGATTCTGCTTTGACTTTTAGCAGGTGATAAAATGTATCAAAATACTCTTCATTCCAAATATGCTCAATATGTCATTTAAAATTGTTAGCAGCTTGAATGCATCCTGTGCAGATATCTGTTTTCCTCACAGTGTTATTTAAAGTTGTTCAGCACTAGAATAAAACAAGAAACTTAATTAATTTCAGTTCAAAGAATGTTTAAAATTTTTCCATCATGGTCAATAATACAGTAGCATGTCTCCCATATTTGTTGTTCTGTTTTTGAATTTCTGTCAGACACTGTTCTAAAACAATGGATTTTTTTATAATAGCATCTGTGCATATGGTCCAGTAATTTGGGCACAATGGTTTAATTCAAGGTGTTTGGAAATTTTGGAATTTGTGATGCCCCTTGAGAACCCTTGGATTTTAGAAAAATATACACATATTCCTTGAATCTCCATTGAATTTTAATCCTATACTCATTTTTTGTTTTTTCCATGTTACATTTTATAATTTTAAGTTCATTCAAAAAATCTCCCTAACCCTAATAGGTATTATGATATACATGTATTAAAAAAACAATAAATTTATATAATTGACCCTTACAAATTTCTTGAATGTCACATAAAAATCTCTTGGACCCTTGAATTTCAAATTGGGAAAAGCATAGGAACCTTGTTAATACCTTATTATTTTATTATTTAATTTATTGAAACATCGTTTTTTGTTCCAGTTTTAACAAAGTATCACTTCATTTAAAATGGCTGATGAAAAGCCTTTGCAGGACAAGGCTCGTCTACAGGAAGAAAAAATCAATAAACTGAAGGCCCTAGTCATCAAAGAGAAAAAACTTAACGTTGAGCTAAATGGAAAGTTAGAAACCTCTGATAAGAACATAAAGCAATTGCAGAATGAGAATGAACAACTGATTAGTCAAATTCAAAGATTAAGTGCATCTGTTGGTGAATTACAAGAAACCCAAAACAATGAGTCCACTTTGAATGATAGAATTCTTCAATTGGAATCTGAGTTAGCTTCCAATTTTGAAAATACAGCCAATCTGCAAGAAACCCTTTCTGAATCTAAAACTGAGCTTCAAACGGTAGTTGAGAAATTGATTTCCTCCAATGCTATAGCAGACCAGTTAAAAACTGCCCTGTCTACTGCTCAAAAGAATGAAAATGAACTCTATGCGCAGTTAGCAGAAAAGGTGACCACCCTTGAGAATATACAGTTGGCTAATCATGATTTGCAGACTTCATTAAAAGATATAGATACACAAATGTCATCCAACTCGGATCAGTTGAACTCAAAATTGGCTGAAAGCCAAACCATCATAACAGAATTGGAAGAAAAGGTCAACAATTTTGTGGGTGTGAGTGATCGACTAGACCAACTTCAACAAGAAAAAACAGAGGTCTCCGATTCTTTAAATTCATTAACCAGTGAATTACAAGCCGTGGAGCATTCTCGAGATATTGCTCAGAAGTCATTAGAGAATACAGAACGTGAATTGCTTGAATTACGGACTGTGTATGATTGCACCAACTCCGAAAAAGATGAGTTAATCAGTCGAGTTCTTTCATTAGAGAAAACTTTAGAAGAAAGAGATCTCAAAGTTTCTGAATTAGATGGGCTTGTTACAGAAAAAGTTGATACGGACTCCATAGTTCCCTCTGTGGAAGACTGCAAACGTTTAGAAGAAAAAATAAATAGTCTAACTTCTTACATTTCGGAACTTGAACAGAAAATTTCCCAAGTGAATTCTCATGAAAAAAGGGCAGTCATGGACATTGGGAGCTCTGCGGGTCCCGTAGAAGAGCAAAATAATGGTCTCGAATTGTTAAACACCTTCTGCACGGAACTTATTACAGTAATCAAAGGGGAATCACATGATTCGTTTGATAATCAATTTCTTAAGGATCCGACAACCTCTGAATTTGTAGCTCCAATTGTTGCAGCCGTCGAGGAACAACTGAAGCGCTTGTCAAATTTAGCAGAAACTAACTCGGTTCTTCAGGATGGTATGTCGAGCATGTCTCTGAAGTGTACTGAAATGGAAGAGCTATTTATGTCTTCAGAGGAATCCCTGTCCAAGGCAAAGAAGTCAAATACAGAAGAAAGGGGTGTTTTTGAGGAAAGAATCAAAGTTCTTGATAGTGAAATGGAGGCCAATAAACAAAAACTTACCATGATGGAGGACATGGTTGAAGATAACAGAAACATTGCCCGAGCATTGGAAAAGGAAAAGGACACTCTCCAGGTTGAAATGACGGAACTGCGCACTCGAACAGAAGAGAAGGAGGTTTATCTTACCGAAGAGGCACGAGAAGCTAAAAGTGCCCTAGAAAACATAGAACTTCAGCTCCACACGATAAATGAAAGTCGGGAAGTGGAGGTACATTCTCTTAAAGAGGAGCGTCAGATACTGAAACATGAAATGGACATGTTACAAGCAGAAATAGACAGGAGAGACACGGAGTTGAAAGATCTGAACAATGAGAAAGAGGTGTTGTCCAGCGAATTGGAAGAAGTGAACACTCGCTCCGCAGGGGTTGAGGCTGATTTGAGAAAAGAAATTGATTCTTTGAATTCTTTGCTTGGTGATAGGAATCAAACTATTGAAGGCCTGAATGAGAAGTTAAAATGTCTGGAAGATCAGATGCATGAAACCTCGTCTGAGAATGAACACAAGCAGCTGAACGAAAATAAGGAGCTGAGTGCATCTTTGGAACTGCTTCAAACTAAATTCTCCTCGGTTGAAAGGGAATTGCAGTCTGTTGAACAGTATAAAGCTGAAATCGACAGTCAGAAGGATCTAATTGAAGGTCACAAGACAAAGCACCTGGCTCTAGAGGAAGAGAACAATCGACTACAAGCAGAATTAGATGTTCTTTCTCAACAAAATAGAAATCTTTCAAGTACAGTTGAAACTAAAGAACAGTGCATTGTCGAACTCTCCTCAACAAATTCTTCTATCGACATAGAAATACTGAATTTGAATCAGGAAATTGCAGAGTTGAAAGAGGAACGATCAAATTATACCGAAGAAGTTTTAAAATTGAAAGAAAAGATTGAAAATCAGGTGACAGAGCTCAATGAAGCACAATTATTGAAAGTAGAGCTGTTAGAACTACAATTGGCTAAACAAAGTGAGACAGAAGCTTTAACAAATTCAACATCGGAGCATATTTCCCAGATTGACACTCTCAAAGAAGAAAATAACAACTTATTGCTTAGATTGACGGAGTTGGAAAATTCCCATTTAGTTGCAAAATCCGAAATTGAAAATCGATATGTCGTTTTACAAGCCGAACTATACTCCGAAAAAAGTGAAAAGGAACAACTCATTTCTGAGAAAGAGTCACTGGAATTGAGATTGACTACCACTAAAAATCAACTACAAGCCGAACTCAAGGATATGAAGGAGTATGTAACAAGCAAAGAACAGGCTACTACTATTCTACAGAGTGATCTCGACAGAGCCATGAAATCGGCTCGGCAGAGCACCGTAATGGACCTAGAACTTGCTGAGTTTGAAAAGACACAGACTAGCTTACGCGATCAACTTGATGCCAAAGAAGAACAAGTTAACACGTTGAAAGGGGAGTTGAGGCGAAAGGAGAACCAGTTTTCTACTCTGCTCAATCAAATGAAGGAAACGGAACAGATGAAGATCCAATCGGAAGAACGGGCTAACAAGATGAAACAAATGCTCGTAAAGACCAAAAAAGAGTTGTCAGAAGTTCAGAAGACAACCACTAGCCATAAAAGTCGAGAAAGTCAGATAACAGCGGAGGTGGAAACTCTAAATTCTCAAATTGAAAGTATGAAAATCCAACTAACCCAGATGTCTTCGGAAAAGCACAAGCTAGAGGGAAGAGTCCTTCAGGCAAAGTCCATCAATGATACCACAGCTAAATCTCGAGAATTAATGATTGTAAATCTAAAGGAAGATATCGATAAATTCAAGGAAGAGAGAGATTTGCTTAGAGAGGAATTCAACGCCTACAAATTAAAGGTAACTATTTTATTGTTCTATTATTATAGATTAGAACTCTGTTAGCACGCATGAAAATTGTCTTGGGAGGAAGTCCTCCATGGAAATAATTTTGGTCAAAAGGGCCAATTATGAAATTTAGAGGCTCAGCTACTCACTTCGCCATGGTTGGAGGCCTTAAAAAATGCTTCCTCTGTAGACACTCTGGACACTTCTCGTGCCTGATTAGATATTGTTAAATAGGAATCATATAATTGTATACAATAATTGTATCTGCATTACAATGCGTTCAATACAATACAATACATCGTCTTAGCATTTTCTAAAATAAACCTTTATGACATAACCAACCTATTGTACAAATATCGACCAAAAGCAGCTGAATCTCATTTAATTTGCACAACCAACTCTTCCATGACAAAGGTGGATTACTAACTAGTTTAATGTTATAAATTTGTCAATATTTGATCACCTGGAACTATAGACCGTAGCTGATCATTTAGTATCTTTTTCGTACCATAAGCTGTTTTAGTACAGTCAGACTTTCAACAAATTTAGAAAACTAAACTATTGGTACGTACGTGCATCAAGCCTACAATATTATTTATGCGTATTGTGGATCTATATATTGTATCGATCGATTACATGGACAACATTATGTTCAATTGGTAAAACACTATTTTTCTACATTGATTTATAGAATTTTTTACAAGCTTTTCCGAAATTACAAAACTTGCCTTGTTCGATTTATAATAATAATATATTGTAAGTACGTACCAATAACAGTTACCATAATAATTAAAATAAGGATTTAAAAATATAGAAAACAGCTTGTAATGCTGTCTATAGCAGTTATTTTTTATAAATATAAACTAGAGTTACTCTCCGTTAAGGCACACAAAGTATTCAAAGAGCAAAAGCCTCGCTCCAGCCTCACCGGGATGTCCGTGGAAGAGATTCAGGCACGCAATGAACGTCTAGAAGCGGCCATTGAGCAGATCAAGCTGAAGCTGGAGGATAGCGAAGCTCACTCTGCGGCGGCCTACAATGAAGTTTCTGTGTACCAGAGGGACGTTGACCGCCTAGAGGAAAGGTGGGTTCTTCTCCGCTTGAGCGTTGGTGGAATTCCTTGAACTGGTGTGGTCATTATTTCCTTAATTTAGATTGAAGAAAGTCGGTCTGGAACATCAAATCAAGGAACGTCAGTGGCAGGACCGATTTGAACGTGTGTCAATTGATAACAGCGCCCACGAGTCCGTCTCCATAGATACTATCAAACAGTTGTCTACGGAGAATGAGACACTAGCGAACGCCTTCAGGGACCAAATTGCAGCGATCAAACAGGAACACAAGTGCGTGGTTTTGTTTATAAATAATAAATCTTATTATTAATCTTTAGAAAAGTACTTTTTATATTTGTACTTTGAATCATTGACATTAAATTAAAATAATTGACAGTATACTGACCCTCCCCCCTCTCAGAGAATCACTGGCAAATCTTCGATCAGAGTTGAACAGCACAGAAGCCGAAATGTTGCGTCTTCAGGAGGAACTATGGACGCTGCGTGAATACAGGAACCAAATGGTGGCCCACCAAAGTAATCCGGTCAAGGTGAGCTGACGCTGTTGAGGACAATTTCTTGTTTATAATTGAACCAATTTTTGACCTTTTGTGTTTTGGATTTCTTATAATTGTTGTCCTATTTTCAGGAGAGTGGTGGGCCCTCCTCTTCACTCAGGAACAATGTCTCCCAGCAGTACCTCTCCACCACGGCTATCATGCAGGAGCGACAGCAGGGCGAGGGCATGGAACACCCCTTGGAACCGGCAGGGAATGTGACCCCTCCACGAACAGGAAGCGGAAGTGTCACCCCCACTTACGGCAGTGCGCACGGGTCCTCCACTAAGGTAGGAGTCCTGAGATCACAACGGAGCTTTGAATCCATCTAACATCCTGTGCACTTTTATTTTGAGTGTATTCATTGATTTTTCCGGCTTTCATTTTAGCTCCGGTTGTCCAGAACATATAGCGACAAAGTAGGTTAAGACGAGCTTCGTTTTGTTACCTTCAGTTCCGAAATTAGTTTCGATTCGTCGTTCATTTGACAAAGTGTTTTGCAGTTGTTGCTAATGTTTCACTTTTATTGCCATAGTTTGCAATATTGTTCAACTTCTTTGAATATTCAACTATTTATTGCAATTTGTTGGTAAATTATTCAAACCACAATTTGGAGCCACTAAAGAATATTTATTTATCTTTTCCGTATGTTCTCCACAGCTCTACTACTTGAGCCCCATCCCCTTGGACCAGCTGCTGGACAGCAGTGTGGCCTACTCTGGCCCCGCCAGCGGTGGAGGTATCTCGTCAGTGGACAACGAAGACGCGGCCAGTGTTGCATCCTCCAGTGGAACTGCACAGCTGCAGCACCATCTCCAGGTGCAGGAGAACCTTCGACAAGAGGTCAACTCCAAGCAGAAGAGGATTGATCAACTCTCGGAATTGATCACCGACAGTGAGGCGATGGTTGTGCATCTTACTGAGCAGGCGAAGGTGCGCCCTGTTCCATTTATATTGTGTTATTTCGGTGATAACATCTCTCTGTTGATTATTGTTCAGGTCCTCAAGGAAGAAATCCGTCGCCACGAGCGGAACGCTGAACGCGACCAGCGACAGTTGACTAGCGACTCCACCAACGGGGAATACCTCAAGAACATCGTTCTCAAATTCCTCTGCCTTAACCCGGGACAGGAACGGGTCCAGTTGATCGCTGTGTTGTCCACACTCCTCAGTCTGAGCGCACAGGAGCGCGACATGCTTCGTCCAATAGCGGAGGGCGAGAAGGACCAATCCCCCGAGGCACAAGGCTGGTCGAACTATTTTAGTTGGGCAGGAACGACGTAGGTCATTCTATTGGGGAATTGTGTGCATCCATTTCATCGCTGAGGAACTAATCTTCTAAATTGTGGACGTCAATGAAGAATTCATGAATTTTATAATGACATAGTGTCAACACTTGAATAGTTGAGGTTACATCAGATGGCGTTGTTCATAGTTTTAGATATTTCAAAAAGCATTCGTTCTGTTTTTTCCTGGTTTTACCTTTTTCCTTACAGCGTGTTTGTAAAATATATTAAACACTTTATCGACATATAAATGTATGCTACTGTAAGTAGTGTGTGCTTTTATTATTTATTTCACAGTGTTATTTTTTGCTAAATTCTATCATATCATTATGTACACCTTACCATGTATATGTATGATTTTCAACAACTGCTTTTTTCTTGGGACCTCGTCCTAAGGTCTACACTCTACTACACGATCATTAACGAGGTAGCATTTGAAACTTGTTTTGTTTTACGTAACATATTATTACTACACTCATTCGTTCCTTATCTGTCGTGATTCTTTCAAATTGTCTGGACCAGTCAACTCTAAATGTGATGTAATTAATGAAGTCCAAGTTTTGCAGAGAAGTGGACTGGTACACTTGTTTTGATTGCCTTTTTGGGCCATTCAGTTTTTGTGTTTGTATATATTATATACATAGCTATATAAAAGTACATTTAATAAGGAATATTTTCTTAGTATATTGTCTTCGTGTTTCATTATGACTGAGAATATTTTTGGACATGAACTGTTATTCTACTGACCTTAAACGAAGTCAAATAAATATATGCTATTGTTATTTTATTTGTTTTTTATATTAATCATGCACATCCTCCTAAAAGCTTAATAGAATAGTAATTCTAGTAAATTGCTAACGAAGGTTTGACGATTAATTATGATATGCGTCCCAACTATCACCTCTGAATAGTCCCAACATAAACCATGTCCAAAATTTTCAGTTGCTATTTTGTGTTTTCCTATTTTAAAGGATATGATAAATATCTATCGCCTTGGGTAAATTATGATTTTAAAACAAATAATCATATCATTTATATTTTTTCAACTTTTTATAAAATTTTTGGTTATAATTTTATTCATCTAAGTGTTTTTCAACATATTACAAGCAACAGTTATGTAAATATATTGTAATATTTGCTTTCAGATACATTTGGTTATATAGTCTATGCTAAAATTGACTGATTTTCAAATGATCAAAGTAAACATTACAATATATTTATATAATGTTTGCTTGTAATATG
>JAUZNC010056795.1:2193-13814 GCA_034780395.1 Vannuccia rotundouncinata | reverse complement strand
AGTGATTTTATCATTTGGTACTTCTTTTGTGATCAACAACTTTTGTGATTTCTATGGAACAGTTTTCTATGTAATGAAATAAAGACTTACTATTTCTTAAAATTTTTTTGTCTTTTGTAAATCTTATGCATAAATTTCATCCAGATAAATTCGTACTACAATTTTAGTTCGTATTAATTTTCATCGTTAATTTTATTAATTTTTTCCGTATTACAATTTTAGTTCGTATTAATTTTATTCGTATTACAATTTACTACCAAACAAAAATGTCGTAGGTTACCTAAGATTCCTAAAATATGTGATAGGTCACCTAAGATTCCTAAAAAAACCCTGATAGGTCACCTAAGATTCCTAAAAAAACCCTGATAGGTCACCTAAGATTCCTAAGAAAACCTGCTAGGTAACCTAAGTTTCCTATAGAAACCTGCTAGGTAACCTAAGTTTCCTATAGAAACCTGCTAGGTAACCTAAGCTTCCTATAGAAACCTGCTAGGTAACCTAAGTTTCCTATAGAAACCTGCTAGGTAACCTAAGCTTCCTATAGAAACCTGGCAAGTTACCTAAAAGATCTGACCAAGACTTGGTAGGTGACCTACTAGGTATCCTACTAGGATTTTTAGGTTTCGAACCACTGGGTAACACAGTATTTCTACTCTAAACATGAAGGAAATGTGTTGAGTTGAAATTGTTTACTATCAATTTTTCAAATACACTCGTGGGGATATCTTGTTGCCTGAAATGCTGCCTGAATTGCACTTTTCCCACCATCAGTGGACATTCTCTGGGAACTCTCATTCTGCTTTTACCAAGAAGTGCCTAACTGGCATGGTCTTATTCACATTCTCCACAGAAAATATGAACATCGCGGAAAATCTACTATAAGGTTTCTACCGATGATTGACTTGCACCTTAGTGACCCAACGTGGAATCTCTCAACTCTGAAATACATTAGCTACCTAACTTTTAAAGAATTAAAACATTTCACCATTTTGGAATACATCTAAGACACCATTTAGGAAGGCACGTTTTATCATACCAAAGAATGGACACACAATTCGGAGAATGTTTGACAAAAGACGACAAATTTTATTAGTAATTATTAGCGGCTTTTCCTACTACTTATATGCGCTGTATTTTCATGGGTCATTAACTCATCAAATTGTTCATCGAGCAGTGATTGGTCAATGTCGTCACCTCTAACTTCATCTCCTCAAGAGTTTCCTATAAACAAGACAACATTCTCATCTCCAGTCACTACAAACTCAACATGACTGAAGTGAAGAAGACATCTGAATGGTTCCAAGTCCTAGATATTGTATCGAGTGAACTCTTGCGGGACAAGTAAAAGTAGGATATTGATAATGTTATACTTTAAGACTTTATTATTAAAAAGATGGTCGACTTTTTGTGTTATTGCAAAGACCTGGTCTAAATCCTCACTCGTGAACTGTGAAATGAGAAGGCGTTTGATACTCTTTTACATGATGACTTTATTTCGGGGGTTGACTTTACAGTAAAACTCCTGCCCACAATTGATGACTGTCTCTCAAGCATACGACTAGTTGATGGAAAAATTCCACAGAGTTTCATAATCTTTCTTTGTTTCATCGAAAATCTCCAACTGCTGGAGATTCCCAATAGAGGCTATCTATTCCCAACTAATACGAAGATGGTGACACCCAACTTGATGCGTAAGAGCGCACTCGTTCAGCTGATATTCACTGCCTTTTGCTATGCGGATATGGACTCTTGGGAGGAACCTACTCTGGATGCAATTGTGGAAAAACTATTCTTCTATCATAAACTGTATAGAGCAATAGCTATTAAATTTTTGGCCTTCCGACCTTCTCCATGAATAAAAATTCTGTTCTCTAAATGAAGTAAAACTGTATAAATTCTTTGATAGACTTTTAAAACTTGAGCTGGATGACAAACCTTCATGTAATCCAACTCTTTCTACTCTGTTATATCATTGATAATTATGCTGTAAAAATATATTAGTCGAGTAGCTCAGTGGTTAGAGCGTTGAACTAATAATTTATAGTTCATGGGTTCGAATCCCATCTCGACTATATATTTTAGTAATTATTTCTTATGCATTTTTCAAGTATCCAAAACGAATGTGATGGACGATTATAGACTATCGCTCTGCTAAACACCGCAGGAGTAGTGAGAATTTAGTATATTGACTATATTTTTATTAAAATATACTATTCTTTAAGGATAAACCTTTTTTGTTTTCTGTTTCTTATTCTAACTATCCCGACAAAATAATTATAAAAAAAAATTAAAAAATAAAAATAATATAAGAACAGCGTTTATTGAAAGGTGAGTGGAGCAAAGCATTTAAAAGGTTACACAAAAAGTTAATATATAAATAATAATTATATGATAATACAACATTTATTATTCTGATTACAAGATTTGTCTGGTTAGGTGTAGGTTGTAGGCATTTAGTCTTAATTGGGTCTATTTCTAAATATTAGTTTGACTACTTGTTTTCATTGTAAAACTGTTTAAAGGAATCGTCTTCGAGGAATATGGGTACGGGGAGTATCACTTTGGGAACTTTCTTCTTCTGTTTCTTTGACTGGTGGGGAGCCGCCGAAGGAGGAGGGAGATCTATCGACGTCTTTCAAAGAGTTATGAAGTCTGTAGACACTGGAGCCTACAAGCTTGCAAAGTCCTCCGACGGCAGTGAGACATCTTCCCAAGTTTGCGCATTATTTTCAAACTCTTTGTCGCCCAGTAGAAAGTAGAGTAGATTTTCCTACACTCTTGCCTGGTGACGGACTTGGACTATCGTAAAGTTTAGACTGGCAACTTCAATAGTATTTTCGTGCTGTTTGATGTTGATCCCATTGAGTCGTAGTAAAAACTGATACTTTCCCGCACCCATATCCTTGATCTGCATGGAATTTCTGGTCCAATCGAATGCAGTAGCATTGCGTACCAGCTTTGCCCAATATATGTTTGCATTCTTTTGAAAAGTTGGTCGCAATCCAGGACTGGCCAGGAAAATATCTCTCTATGATTTTGGCAGTCCCGGAGCTTCCATCGAATTGGAGAGAAATGGAGAGAGTTTCATTAGCACCTGAATGGTTAAATGTTAGATGCAAAAGGTTCATTGAACTAACCCCTTGAATGTTAGAGGCAAGAGGGTCCCGCGATTTGTCAGCAACCGTTTTCACAGTCTCAATATAGCCCAGTACTTTATCGTTGATAGGACTTCGAGGATTAGTAAGGATGGGACTCATGAACAGCAAAGTTCAGCCCGTAGTGGAGGTAACGTGAATAAATTGGAGAGATGTTTCTTTAGACTGGATACAGCGATGAGGACCGACCTTGATGTGCGGGATTAAAGGCATAAATGTCGCCTCAATAATAAAATCTGATGAAGAAGCCATGATGAGAGTGAAGAGAAGACCGACCGAGAGACAACCGTCAGAGACTTCGCAAAAAATGAGAATAAAAACAACAACCCGCAAACCTCCCTGTATACCTTGATACTCAATTCTTATTGGCTAGAATTTAACTAGTAAAGGTGCAGAGAAATCTAACTAGTAAATGTGCGCAGAAATTAAACTTGCAAAGGTGTGCAAAAATTTAACTAGCGAGGGTGCGGGAAAATTTTAACATTATTTTACCGGAGTAGGGGAGAGGGTGGAGGGGGAGGAGAGGTGTATGTGGGGATACTCCTTTCTTACTACTTTTATTTAATTAGTTATACAGTAATTGTCTGTTGCAATTAAATTTTAAAAACACATTGTTGAGTTGAATTAATAAATATTTTTGTGGCGACCCTTAGGGGTTCAGTAAGAGATATTTTCGAAATTTTATCTGTAAAAGGTTGAGCTCATCAATCTCGTCACATAAAATGTTGAAAATTATATTATATTTAACTTTTCCATAATATTTTGTCGTTTTTCATATGTAAAAGATAAAAAAAAATTAATATGAAATGAAAAATATTACAAAATTTATTATTTTCAAAATAGTTTTATTACTATTTATTCCAATGGTAGATATTAGAAAATATTATCTATTTTGACTAAACCGCGATTTATGTATGATTTAAAAATCAGTGCACATACAATTAATTAAAAGAATTAACATAATTAAACGAAATTTTATTTCACTTATTGTTGTCTATAACATTTTCTTTCTTATATTTCTATGGTCTTTTACACTCAATAATTTATTAATTCGTAATATATTAGTGATTCTTTTTTTATTAAATTTAATTAATTGATATTTGTGACATTAAATAATTTGTGATTTATTTGTATTTAATATATTGTCTTTCGTATATACGAAGTAGATAGATAAATTAAAAAAATATGACAAAGATGGTTCTTGTATTCGGAAAATGTCTTCACTATTGCAATACACGCGAGATCCAATTCATACATATTCATATATTCATTCATATATACATTCAATTCATCCATTTAATTCAATACCATTTCACAACGCCTTCCACGATGGTTATATAAATCTGACGCAAATTATTTGTAATAATTGAATTTATTATAGATAATGGAATAAATGTTTAAAATCAATTACTGAGCTTTCAGTTATTCGTCATTAGCTTTCGTAAATGACAATTCAAATGGCGGATTTCGTAAATGACAATTTAAATTGCGGATTCGCCCTACTTCATGCTTTAAAACAATATCAACAATACAACAAATAACTAACAAATCAAAAAAACTTCTTTTGCGACTTATGTTATTCTCGTATAAAAAAATCGTCAATATATATTATATGTAAGCTATCAACTGATCCAACTATTTTGGAGATAATTGTCACCTTTTACTTTCTTAATTATGAATAGTCTCAAAATATCCCACAATTTTATTAAATTCTTTATAATTTTACTATTTTTAAACTAATAGTAGTATAAATAAAATATTTATAATTATTATAACTAATCAAATTTTATTTGACAGGAAACATCATTTAACAAAATTATTATTAAAAAATTGATTTAGTATATTAATAATTAGATATATCTTTGTCAATTTTAACTACTTTCCATTTTTTATTCAGTATTCACGTGATCAGCCTTTTCAAAGGGACTCTGTTTTCTCTTGATTCTATATGTCTGTTTTGAGCTTTATTTTTGTCTCTTTATTATGCCACATCTTGTATTTTAATTCGTCTTTTCAGTTTGTAAGATATTAATTGTTGTTCGTTTTCTTCGTATTTAAAATAAGTAAAATTTTTTTATCAAAAAAATAATACTAAATTTTAGATATATAGTTATTGAATGAAAATAATTCAATATCAATGATTATTGCAAGAAAGAGGGAGTTTTCACAGGCCTGGCGGTTGCAATTTTTAATTGGTCGGGTCAACCCTTTTTTAACTAATATTCCGAAAAATACAGAAATAAAAATATCTAATATCAAAAATATATCGATATAATAATTATATATTCATGGACTGCTTGTTCCAAATGATTTAGAGTAGATAGTTCGTGAGGGGCTGCTTGTTTAAATTTATTTATGTAATAACGCGTCTTCCATGTTGTTACATATGGTCACTATTTATAGTTATATGGCCCCTGCTCGCTCTGTCAGAAGATTTTTTAATAGATCTGAGATATGCTCTCTCCCGCATTCGAAATCACAAAATCGAAAAAATTTCCTCGCAAGCTCCGATTTATAGGGCCCTGCCTAGCCTAGCCTAGCCTAAGGTGGGGGGCACTTTGTACGCCCCTCTCTGTGTGCGCCCCTGGATTGACCGAGCTCCCACCATTGAAAAATCCATGATCCACCGTATCTTACCTTTAAAATATCTTATTGAATATGCACGCACCTTCAGTTCTATTTTAGAGAGGATACTTGATATTTTAGTTACATAGCAGTAAGTAACAATATATCCTTCAAATCTAATTTTTCATAAAATTGTCTAACATATATATATTACACTACACAAAATAATATACTTTTTCAACTTCAAATTGGTCATAAGTAAGTTCAGTAAGTATACTACTGTTAAAAGCAAAATCAAATTAATCATCGACAGACCAATTATAAATGACCATTGTTAATGTTGTGAAGTAAGTTCATGTTAGTCAAGCTTTTCGTTTCATTGTGTAATGCCACTGATTATGTAATATCTATTTAGTCAAAGTAATTATTGTAAACTATATTTGTGACTGAATAAAATTTTTATTAGGATGTCAAACTCGTAAATTGATTATTTAAATACTTGTTTTAAATACAATGTAGTCTTTAATTATGTTACATTTTTTGTCTTAATTGCTGCCGAAGCATCAATGCGCTCAAAAATAAGGACAGAAATCAGAAGATACATTGAATGTTTTAGTTCATAACATATTCAGGAGGAAATTAAAACTAGAATTGATAAAGCGCGAAACCCGTCGAGATTTGTATAAAAAATATTACAATAAATGTGGACATCTAGCATATATATAGTCATTATAATGACTGTTAAAATTGCTTATTATTAAAAATAGTATTTTAACATTTACCTAAAAAATTACGAAATAATTTTGAATATGATTTAAAAATAAAATGTGTTTTGAAATCGAATTATTTTTACTTTTTAGTGTAAAGAACTCAAACTTTAAAGAACTGCACTCAATAGTAAAATATTTATTAATTGTTTCAATTGTATTTAAATTGTATTTTTACTGGACGTTTATTATACTGAGTTTTATACGTTTTTCTTTTCATTTTTGCTATTTGTTCTAGCACATATATATTTCAGATCCTATAGGATTTACTCCACAGGATCCTACTGGACCAATAGGAAACCTACTTTAATAATGATAATAAGCCATATTTAAAAAAAATTGGGAATCAGAAAAAGCAGTGTAATATACATTTACAAACACCATACATGGAAATAGGTATTACGCTGAATCAACTGTTATTGAATTATAATCATATATAAAAGTTTGCAAATAGATT
Source organism: Vannuccia rotundouncinata (assembly GCA_034780395.1). Taxonomy (NCBI): domain Eukaryota; kingdom Metazoa; phylum Platyhelminthes; order Proseriata; family Coelogynoporidae; genus Vannuccia; species Vannuccia rotundouncinata. The sequence goes on along the minus strand of JAUZNC010056795.1, from coordinate 6,870 downwards.
AATTTACAAATTTTGTAAGTGTAAAGTAACAAGCAAACCACTTTTCATATGAATAAAGGCAACAGTTAAGGAATGTTGTGGCGGATCATCATATGCGGGATGATGGAATCAAGGAGCCTGGAAGTGTTGGGAAAAGGGATGTCAAGGGGCTGTCCACATCTCAGTGTTTCAGTGTACGCGGTCGTATAAGATGTGTGAGAGTTATTTAACGAAGTTGAGAAAAGTTCAGTTCGCCGTCTAGTAGGATCATAGAGCATGTTTTGTTGCAGTTTGGTCTACATAAGATCAGTTGTGCATCAATTTGTATGATCGCACCGATGCTTGTAGTAAAGTGGAGGTATGTAGTTTGGTGAGGTAGGATCGATAGGATAGTAAGATTCCTATAGGATCGATAGGATCGATAGGATAGTAAGATTCCTATAGGATCGATAGGATCGATAGGATAGCAGCTGATTCTTATAAAATAAAAGGATTAGATAAAACTATAACCATATTTAAATAAAGCTGTTTACTTTTATGATAATTAATTCGAATCATTATATCTAATTTTTAGGATTCTTTAGTTTATGAAATTACTTTTAATTAATTATTTGATATACCGGGAAATACTTTAAGATCAAAATTTTAATTTGCAAATTTACAGGACTTCAGCGTAAATACCGCAGTGTGCTCAACGTGTGAATTAAGCCAAGAAGCCGATTATTTTTTCCCAATAAAAAGATTAAGAAACTATAAAAAATATTCATTGAAACTTTTTAATCTTCATATTGGTCAATTGCACACTTTCAAAGAATTAATAATATATGTAATTATTAATTTTGTATTCTTAAAAAACTTATGTATATGTCATTATTCATGTTGTGAATTTTAAATATTAAATACAAAATATGTTTAATAATGATCACATGAAAGTTATTTATTTTTAATTATTTTTCTAAAGAAAGCCGGACACCCTATAGTGTCTAGGATAAAAATATCGAATCAACAGCTAGTGTTTCACCTTTCTTACTATTTCTTCTATAGAACAGAAGTACTAAAAGTATAATATATTAAACAAGTTTGTAGGCTATGCGCCTACATATATAGAGCAGGAATCAGATCTTAATGGTCAACACAAATGATAATAACGCATGATTATTTTATTTATATACATCATGCATATGTAATTTTAGCAATTTATTATCCTAACGGAATTAAATTATATCTATATAAATAAACTACGCATATTATGTTGCTTGTATTGTATTTGCATATTTGTAAGGGAATTCTTTTAATAATTCTTTTAGATACGTCCCTGGTGTACATGTACATGTAAATATATATATATATTTAATTGTTACTTATAATTACATATAGTAGATACTTAGTTTACTTTTAAATAAGCTAGTATAATACTTAATTTCGATTGAAAGATATAAATTTTACATTTTGCGTGACACCCTAAATATTGTATAATTTGAATGAAATTCATTGTAATTTTTCTCTACTGTGACTAATGTACTCTTATATCAGAAGAGATACATATATTATGTAAATATTCTCATTTAAAAAAAATATTTGATCAATTCATTATAATTGTGTATATGTTTGTATAATTGTTATCCATTGAATACAGATTTAGATATAAAATGGCTTCTTATCCTAATTCAATCCCCCCACACACACCCATTTGATTTGTATATGGACTGCATTTCAAGTTTTTATTTTAGATTCAACTAATAAATTTGAAAACCTTAAAAATCGATTCCACTTTCAAAAATATTACTAAATTGTTCTACTACTTTAGTTTCACAAGTATCATATGAAAGCTTTGTAAAATAATTAATTGAGCCTATTCTTTTCAGGGGCAGATCCAGGGGAGGGGGGTTGAGTATAGTCATCCCCCTCCATCCTGCTGAATCACACTTCTCCATACAATACATCTTATAAGAACACAGGATGTGATCTTTTATGGTAGTCAGTTCCTTCTTGTGGGGACTCACACTCTTTTAGGAACATATTGTAGGGATAATTCCCACAGGATCGATAGAAATTACATAATTGACCCATAAGACTGATAAAAAACAAAATTATTTTATACTACAAAATTTAAGGATATTGCATGTTATTGTATAACACATATAAGTACTTATATATATTTCTAGAAATAATATATTTAGTAATATTTGAAAAAAATACATATGTAAATCAATATTATATTTAGTTATTAAAAGATCAGAATAACATTACTAAATTTTCATAATTTTTTTTTTAATTTCAGAAAGATTTATTACTAAACATACATATAATTAAAATCAAAGTAAAATTGATTTTTTTTAAATTTAGTATACAAATACAATTAATGTGTTAAAAATGCAAGAAATAATAATTGAAAAATAATAGTCGTAATTGTGAGAAAAAATTATTAATAGTAAATGCATTTTAAAACAAAGTCTATTTCCTTTTCTTGTGAGTACATTCATTTATTTATTTTTATTACAAAGATAAGAATTATTATAAACTTATAATAGTCCACATAAGATAAGTCAGATTGACTTTTTTTTAACTTTATTTGTTACATTTACTAAAAATAACTTTTTTTCGCAAGAACGATACATTAACGTTCAGAGAAAGCTAATTAAAATATACATTGTGTACTACAATATGTATTATGTCCTTATGAAATCGGTGAAATAGTTACGCAATGTATTATATAATAGTTCAATCCGAACCGTTAATTTATCAATATTGTGGGAATAAAATTATTTTTAGATATTTGTTCTAATGCAAAATCTAATGCACTTATAACACATTTATAACACAATTATAACACAATTATAACACATTAATTGCATTTGTATACTCAATTTTACTTTGTTTTTAATAATGTGTATGTTTATGAATAAATCTTTCTGAAATTAAAAAAAAAGAATTATGAATATTTTGTAATGTTAGTGGAATCTTTTAATAACTAAATATAATATTGATTTACAATATACGTAAGTGTTTATATATTTTATACAATAACATTTAATACCGTTAATTTTAGTATAGTATATAATAATTCTCCGATTCGTACAATAAACTATTCTCCATTTGACTAAATTATGTTTCAGTTTTATTAATGATTGGTAAATTGTTATATTGTTATTTTATATTTTGTCATCTATAATAATTTGTTAAATTCCTCGTAAATAGTCATAGTCACATGTTCATTAATAATTGATATTTAAATAAATGTTCATTATATACAATACAGAATTACATTGATTTGATTTGTACGTTCAGTGATAGTATTATATTATCATTGTACATTTAATGTGTGCTACCATTTGGATTTTATAAACAATTCACCATTCAATTTTGACCGTAAATTTTCATAATTAAATTGAATTGATTGGAAATTAACACCATAAGAGTTTAATATCAATTACTTTATTGAGTGTGAATTAACACTGTGTTAGTGTTTTATTACACTGTTGATTATAATAAGGGGTTAATTTACACTCATCAGTGTAATTCATATTACACACTCTTTTTTTGTTAATTAACACTCCGTTTTTTTCAGTGTATTAATGACATTTTTCGACATACGCAATACTAAATCTATAATATATCTATATCCATAATCAATACGAAATTCATTGGAGTTATTGATGCATTAATTATTAATATAAGCTCCTACTAACTATGACTTGTCATAGTTAGTAGTGTGTAAATTTAGTTGCCAACTATTTTTTATAGTGAGGGTTTTTCTCACTCGCTCTATATTCTTTGATGTGAGCCTTCTAAAGTATTGATTAATATTTTTTATGATCTATCAATACAATCGTTACAATATTAAATCTTTTAATACAAATATTGTATTTTCCAAATACAAACATTGGTTCTCGTATTCTCCATGCCATAACGTTTCGTAAATGTATGGGTTTGTAAATCAAATACAAACAAACCACTAGTCCGTTTTGGCTTATTCGCTAAAATAATACTATAATGTTATTTCATGGAGGTAAAGGTAACATAAATATGGTAGACTATCCTAGAATAACATTTACTTCTTATTCATTATTAGAAGTTTAATTCATTGTCTCTACACATCGCTGGCAAAACAAAGATGTGAGTATTGGGCATACTAAGCAAACTATGTGAGCATTTAACATGCAAAATAATAATTAAAGCTCTAAACATGGTTAGACACCAAGTTAAATTTAAGAGAATTATAATTTAGTATAATTTCACAAGGTTAGTTTTTAGTATACAACTGTATTTAAGATTGAACTATTTTTTCCCTATCATATCACTTATTGATATATACTGATATAATTTGGTTATTACCGTACTGTTTGCTTTTATATCATGTAATCAGTTTATTAAAATCGATACATTTTTTAGTTACCCCTTACCCTTCGACATCACAACACTGGTGGACAGATCCTCCTCACTTACCCTCATCTTCAGGACGTATCAAGTCGTGGACAATCCTGGCCTGGGTGACTGCCATTGGGAACAAATTTAAAAATAAAAGGAGAAAGCTTCCGGATGACAAAAAAGGCCTATATTAAGGAGTAAGTACCTTTTACAAATTATTTTGTGATAAGCCACATTGTCATGCTATGCTTTTTTAGATTAATATTTGTTCTTTAAACAACCTGTAGACAGAATAAAAATTTGGTTTTGCCATCAATGTTCGGTTTCCCA
>JAUZNC010056793.1:0-13819 GCA_034780395.1 Vannuccia rotundouncinata | reverse complement strand
ATTGTGTTGTGAGGATGGTATGATAATTGTGTTGTGAGGATGGTATGATAATTGTGTTGTGAAGATGGTATGATAATTGTGTTGTGAGGATGGTATGATAATTGTGTTGTGAGGATGGTATGATAATTGTGTTGTGAGGATGGTATGATAATTGTGTAAGTGAGGATGGATGATAATTGTGTTGTGAGGATGGTATGATAATTGTGTAAGTGAGGATGGTATGATAATTGTGTAAGTGAGGAAAGTGTAAGGTACCACATAAGTATGTGAATAAATCAATATAAATTAAAAAAATATTTTCTTGTAATTGTTTTATAAATTGGGGAGATATTTGATAGAGTTTCACTGTTTAAAAAGATTTTATTAAAAAATTGTTTGAATTTTCATAACATACAGGTTAAGTGAACAATAAAAGTACTGAATACCTTTTCTCGATGTCTTCGATCTTTTGTATCAGATTCACGCTTGAAAGAGAGATTGAAATAGTTTCAAAGGAAAAATTGAAGAATTTTTAAAAATTCAATTAGTAAATATACTAACCTTTATCTCTTCCCCATCCCCAGCACCTTTCACCTTATCTCTATCTTCATCTTTCGAACGATCTCTGTGATGATTTCGATCTTTATGATGCTTTTCCTTCTCGTCATCCTTTGAACGGTCTTTTTGATTTCTCTCTTTATCTTTTCCGTCATCCTTTGAACGATCTTTGTGGTGCCTATCTTTATCTTTTCCGTCATCTTTTGAACGATCTCTGTGGTGCCTCTCTTTATCTTTTCCGTCATCTTTTGAACGATCTTTGTGGTGCCTCTCTTTATCTTTTCCATCATCCTTTGAACGGTCTTTTTGATGCCTCTCTTTTTCTTTTCCATCATCTTTTGAACGGTCTTTATGGTGCCTGTCTCTATCACCTTCTTCATCCCCAGCATCCTCCTTGGATGATCGATGTTTTTCGCGACTATTAGACGAACTATGATGACCTTTGTCTTCTTCTGTTGGGGCTTTTTCCGTTTTATCTCCACTTAAAACACGTCTCACATATTCATCATTGTTATTAACCTGAAAAATGCCCATATTTGGTAAAATACATGCATACTTTGTTTTCAGTATTTACAATATTTACTTTTTTGTTGATTGCCTGTGCTAGCATCTGCAATAGTTCATTTGTTTTATCAGCTTCTTTCCCGCCAATAATACTAGATGTACGAACAGAAATAGGTCTTTCAATTACTAAAGAAACCAAATCAATAAACTTTTGAAGGAATTCCATCTTGGCATTCTTATCCTTGACATTGTCAGACTGCATTTCTGTGTCTGTGAAAAGACCCGTCATGAAGCCAGTAGTCTTGATAACCTTTAGTCAATGAAAATAATTGCACAATTAACCACTGTAGGATGTTACAAATCTTACTTAACTTCTACTTACACTTGTACAAATATCATGAAGAAATCTAAAAGGTGGGCGTGACAAAAGTTTTTCAGTCAAAGGTGGCTTTGTGATAATCTTTCCCAGTGTATCCTGAGTTTTCTTGATAATTTTGCTGTCTAATTCACTCATTCTTCACTTATTGAAAGTATACTAGATTAAGTTAAATTTATAAGAAAAATATTCATATAAGCAATTTTAAGCAATTAAAATTAAATCATACAAATATATATATATATATATGTATACTCAAATTCACATAAAAATTTAATTATTTTATAATATGAAAATTCTTTTATATTTATGATTATATTTTGAAACATTTCTGCATTTAAATAACAATCAAGGGTGGTATAATTGTATTTGCACAATAGAATAAAACAAACAAAGCAGCCCATATAATATTAAATATTCTCTTTAAATGATACTTATCCTGTTGTATACTTAATGATCCTTTATTAATCCTGGTGTATACTTAATGATCCTTTATTAATCCTGGTGTATACTTAATGATCCTTTATTAATCCTGGTGTATATTTAATGACCCTTTATTAATCCTGGTGTATATTTAATGATCTTTATTAATCCTGGTGTATACTTAATGATACTTTATTAATCATGGGTGTATAATTTGCTTACAATATAGCTATAATTACCCTTTTACAGATCATATTAGTATGAGAAATGCATTTTAGAGGAATGATAGTCTCTGTATATGTTGTCATTCTTCTTTTGTACCTATTAAATTGAGTCTAAAAGGCTGATATAATGTCTACATATGAAGCATATGAACATGCAATAGAATATGTTTTTTATCAATAAAAATGTACCATTCTTTGAGCTTTCTACTGACTCAAGTTTTGCATACATGTTATCATCACAATCACTTACCATACCTAGGTTGAAATTCAATCTTGTTGCAAGTTGTTTTGCAAATTTTAAAACTTTTATTTTATTTCTTGAGGTACAGTTTATTCATAATACATATTGTAAAATTATTATCTATAACACAGGTAACATTGTACATAAATGTAATAACTGATTGTCTGTCTCATATAGAACAAACATTTTTTATATGTATGTAAAATATTAATAAATTATGTATTGTTATATACAATAGTAATAAGTAATGGTATATATAAACCAAAAAACAACTCAAGCAAAAATATGATATATAGAGAAATACAATATATGTAAATGTGATTTATAATAAATAGTAATTTTTCAGTGCATTGAAAAAATACAAATAAATAGTCATTATAGGTTTCATTATATATTTACTAAGTTTATACATTAACTGAAAAATTCTGTAAATTTCTAAAAATGCATCAGAAAAATGCATTATAACAACTTTAACATTTTCTAGATGGGCATATATTTTATATACCTTTGTAATACAAAAAAATGTTAAAAGTATTGATTAAATATTAAATAAATATTTATTTATTTAAAAAGACAACTAATAATTAGTTGTCTTTTTACCCTCATATATTTTCAAATTGATTTTTTATATTTTTTACTTGAGTTAAATAACTATAATATATTGAAAAAATAATACTATGTAAAAATAATTAAATATTTTTCTTATTCAGAATAATGTAATTCTGAGTCTTTTATATGTGTTCTGCTTATTGTGTAAAAAATATAATTAAATACCTCTATTAAAATATTTTTGTGAGAAAATTTATATGAATTTAGTTTTGAATTATTATAATATGGCAGAGTGTCAGAGAATAACATCAAATAATGTAAAATATAATAAAGTAAATTATATATTTTTCTAATTTTACTCAGGAGTATTTTTATTATACCTTATTATATTGTACATGTATATTGATATATGATTTATAATTCTTTTACATACTGACAAAATTGTGTAACCTTCAGATACAGTGGCAGATAGATAATTTTCTAAATAGATAGATAATTTTGATAAACATTTTTTAAATGGATTAAAAAATAATTATTTGCTGTCATATGTTAAAATTATATAAATCTTATTTAATTTGAAAAATCATTGTCCGTATATGCATAACTGTTCTGTTTGCAAACCATATGTACCATTCAAATTATTTGTTGTTGGTACATCCCATTTGTCAACCAGAAAAAATTGTTTACAGTTCACAACATTTTTATATGCACATACAACAACTTCATTCATTTGCCTTTTTTATATCCTACGAATTAGTTATATTACATATTGTTCTTAAAAATAACTTAACTTAATGAAAATATCATAACAAAATAAAATTGAATATAATATAATATTACCTTTAATATGAAAAATTAACTGTAAATGTTGATATATTTAATCATACCAGAAACATTCAAAGCCTTAGTAACGTTAGATAAACATGAATGAATTAGTTTAAACAAAATTAATAATTCTATTTTGCGCCTAATTGTTAAATGAGAAAAACAGTAATATTACGATATCAATGTTAATAGTACTGCAATCCCTAATGATTTATTTCAAATTTTGATTCTAGATTTGTGAGTATCTATCAAAATTAAACGTATGAAATTTTTGGTAAACATATATCACAATAAACTATAGAATCAATAAATTATGAAACACAATACTTCTAAACGTTAATATGAATAAACTATCTAACTCGGAAAATTGTATAATAGACCACTAAAAGATAACATATATATATATTAAAAATTCTTATAGACATCTAATTAAAGATTACAAGGGTATTTTTGTAATACTGAATGTTCAAGTTTTATTTCTAATGTAAATAATTTTTGATAGTTAAATAATGATTTTATTTCTTTAAAATTATAGACTCAACTACAAAAAAAAAGTTTTTTTTAGAAAAAATACATTCAAGTCATTTCAATCAATTTTTCGGTCTTAAATCATATATGAAACATGGATAATATAGAGAAGCTTACATGCAGAAATGATTTTACACTAATAAAAATTGTTACAAATACTAATTTACTGTTTTTAAAATGTTTAAAACGAATAAGTACAAAAAATACTCAACTAAGGTATATACATACATGTTTCGTTAAAATTATCATGCCCCTTCATGAATTAAAATGTTTTGGGTTAATTATTTTTGCTTTAGTTTGAATTTAGATGTTTGTAAATTAAGAAATAATATATATTTTATCGCAAAAGATATAGATTAACAAAATTTCACGCTCATTAAAATCTGGAATGATATAAAATTTCAATTGTAATTCTTATCACCAAACTGAAAACTAATGCATTCGAAATTCACGAAATATAATTGCTTAATTGATCTAGTTATCGATAATGAAGCATATCAAATTGTATTTATTTTGTATTACTTCTTTATATGTAATAGAATTTTCTTAGTAGTACTTACATATTGTTTAACAATTAATACAGCGATATGAATATAATTTACAACAACAAATACAATGAATATTTACAAGAAATAGTATATGAGAAAAGATATACAAAACTGATACATTTTATGAAGCAATTTGATTAAATGGACCGGCAGTAAGAATAAGATTGCGTCTTGTGAAATGCACTGCCAGTATGGGTGTTCGCTTAGTATAGAAGCTGTGAAGTAAGTAGGAGTTTGACTCATCAGGAAGTACTGTACTGTGGTAGGCTGAGCTAACACTAGCACGTTGGGCCATATGTTGTCCAATTAGAGCTCGAGCATCCCAGAGTTTGAGGCAAGAGTCAAGGCCTCCCGAAGCTAATACAGCACCATCACGACAGAATGAGATAGAGACAACCGGACCTTTGCAAGTCAATTGTCCCACTTGTTGACCTGTGGAGAGATCCCAAAGACAGATTATGCCAGCCCAACACCCACTGGCTAGATATCTTCCACACGGTGAGATAGTCAAGCTCTGCACGGAACCCTTGTGCCCGGTGAAAAGACGAACCAATTTACCAGAGAGACAATCAAAGAGACGAACAGACCGGTCCGAAGATCCTGTTGCAATGTAGTTACTATTGGGATGAAAGTCCACTACATTAACGTCGGAGTGGTGTTGGGCAAAGATCCTTAATGGCTGATTGTGATCAGTAGCCCAGAGTCGAGCAGTTCGGTCTTGTCCACCGGTGATGAAGTAATGCCCATGGGAGGAAGAGAACTTTGTGGACCACACGGGAAGGATATGATCTTTGTAGGCTGCAACATTGGACCATGTCAGACAACACCACAGCCGTACGGATCCATCACTTGAGGAAGATAGAAGGAGGTTCTTGTCGGGGGAAAAGGACAGGTCGTGTACGGGGCCTGAGTGTCCAGTCAAGGTGCGGCATTGCCATTGATTGCTGTCGATGGAGACGTACAATCTTTATTAACTGTGCTGACTATACGTCAATAAAAATTGACCATTCTCTATTTTCCTACAAACGTTGGCAAATAAACAATAACTGCATTATCAGCGAATGGTGATTTTTAATAACATTAGAGGACAATTTTCCACTCATATTATAGTTAGCACCCTATCAGAGGACCATACACCACTCATATTACAGTTCGCACCCTATCAGAGGACCATACACCACTCCTATTACAGTTCGCACCCTATGAGAGGACCATACACCACTCATATTACAGTAAGCACCCTATCAGAGGACCATACACCACTCATATTACAGTTCGCACCCTATCAGAGGACCATACACCACTCATATTACAATTAGTACCCTATCAGAAGACCATACACCACTCATATTACAGTTAAAACCCTATCAGAGGACCATACACCACTCATATTACAATTAGTACCCTATCAGAGGACCATACACCACTCATATTACAATTAGTACCCTATCAGAGGACCATACACCACTCATATTACAGTTAGAACCCTATCAGAGGACCATACCACTTACAGTTAGAACCTTAATAAAAGAACTTTATAACTTACTCATGAATCTCCTCTTGCATCATTCTCCAAGCTATCTTGGGATCGTCTTTATCCAATTGATCCAGTTCATGTGATGGTCTCATAGGTCTTAAACTCTCCGGTTGAAGTGACCAAAGCTGTACCGCTCCGGATGCACTTCCAGCGGCTAGAAGTGAGCTGTCTTCTGTGAACTCCATTGCTGAGACTGCTACATTCGATTCAGAGGCAGCATTACGAACTGTATACATACACACGGACGGCAGAACTCCAGCCAAACCACCCAGCCCCACACGTTTAGACATTTCACGTGCTTTCAATCTTCGCTCCTCTTTATCTCCATCCTTTAGCTGGGTGTTAGGAGAATATAAAAGCCTTCAAACTGACACCAGATCACCTACAACACGAGCGGAAGGAAACTCACCTCAGGCAACGGTATTCTGTCCAAGGACGGCGCATTACTGTCCAACTTGGCCGACGATTTCCCCCCACTTGTTTTACCTCCCGAGATTCCTGGCTTGGATCTCTTCTTCTTGTCCCCATCGCCAGCTTCGCCCCAATCGTCGCCTCCTTCTCCGTCTCTGGCAACCGGGTCTGTGCTCTCCTCCTTGAGGAGTCCATAAAGAACCCGAGTTTTGTTGACATCTTTGGCGGCTTCACCGAACATCGCTCCACGTCTTGAGTCAACCAGGAGCTTCGAGCGTGGAGGTCCATCGAAAATATCCAGTTCCAGCTGTTCACTGACAATGCTGTAGATCACCTGGTGCGAGCGATCATTGAGAAAGCGCTTCAACTGGGCGTAGGATTCACGCGAAATGCTGAGCACGAAGTTGGAGGATCGGAACTGGCCCAATTGACTGGTTCTTCCAGTAAGGTCTTCTGCCTTCGTTACAGTTGCCAAAACGCGAATGTCGTCTTGATAAAAGGAATCCTGGATGATGCCAAATTTTGACATAAATCGAATCGCTGCAAAAATTATAAATAAAGGTACTACTGAAGTCAACTTATTATGCCAGCCGGAAAAATGATTTTTTCATAAAATATGAATACAAATTTTAATATATATTTAATATTCTATGGAAGTAAACAATATCATCATTTCGCTTATATATGCACTACTCATTCAAAGACTAATATCGAAAATTGACTCAACTCACCATCATCACGCTGTCCAGCCATAACTAAACGGAGATATAATTGTACAAAAACGGGGTACAAAATACTCCAAAGTTCGCTCTGAAATCAATGAGGTAAAATAATGAATATACACAACACAATCTCCTTAATTGTGTAAACATTTTAGTTTTTAATTAAAAGATCCTACCTTATGGATATCAAGAACAGACTCTACCAAATGAACCAATTCTTCATATTCATCAATAAATTTACTGGGGTCATCTTCACAAGATCTGCACAATAAATGAATACAGTAAACAAGTTTTCTCATCAAATATTAAAGTCATAGCCAAATTGACAAGGAGCAATATATATCAAGTCACCTACATTTTATATTCTTCTAAATCATTGGCAATATTGTCAGAATCAGCTGGATTGAGTTTTGCTTCTTTTTTCAGAAGCAATTCAGTTTCCTTAAATATTCACAAAACCATAAATGCAAAATGAAGGAAGAAAAATACTTACAGATGGCCAATTCTAAAAAAAATCTTGTATAAATGAAAAAAATCCTGTCTACAAGTAGGGGGATACAGAGGATTTTAAAGATTCATTTATAAACATTTAATAATGTTTTAATAATCATTATAAAAATCAGATTAATATAATAGTATTTAAAAGAGTTTGATTTTTTAAAGAACTGTTCTAATATATTATTATACAAAATGTTATACTTATAAAAATCAACATGAAAGAATTAATAATTAGAATAGGATTACAATTCAAGGGTTCACAAGGGGTATTACTATGGCAAAGATATTGCGTGTGCAGAGCCTAATTTTAGATATAAACAGATAGGAATTGCCTAAAATCTTGGTGTGCAATTGAAATAGAAAAAATATAAATCAAGGGTTCTCAATGCTTGCTTTATTTCTATGGGTTATGAACCACATCTCATCTGTGAAAATCATATTTGTGCATATAAATAGATAGATAGATAGGAAACTACCAAAATCTTGTCTGTGACAAATATTGCCATGGGAAAATCATGGCTCAAGGAATATGAAAATATACAATATTATAAATTTATTAAACCTTACTGCAGATTTTAAATAAAAAATATCTAAGTTGGAAGTCATTTTTCAATCAAACAAACCCTTTTGGGTCGCTAAACAATCGACTGGCACAGCTGACATCCAGAGATGAGGTAATTAATTTGGTCCAAGCTGGGGCTTAACCTTGCTACCTTCTGATCTGCAGCCTGGGACACTACTAACTGTGTCAGAACTTATTATATAAAATTTATCCCTAAAAAATAATAAATATATATACTAAAATGGGCTGAAAATATATTATAAACCTTTTCTGCCAATTTGAATGTTGTATTACTTATTTTATAAAATAAGAAATATGTCTAGGCTATGATAACAAACAGTTAGCTCTCAGCTTAGCATGTCTATGCTCTAAGGCTATATAGAATACCTGAAAAAGTTTTTGAAAGTCTGAAACTCTAGTGAAATTTAAGAAATACAAACCTACAAAAACAATATTATGTTAAAATTTAAAGTTAATCCATCAAAGAATTAAAAAGTTAGAGCTCTTTTAATTGTGGTATTTTAAAAGAATCCTTCTAATTCTTCTTCTTAAGACCAATTAAGTACTCAAAAGCATTTATAGATTTTTATCAATTTTTAATGTAATATTCATGTGCATAAAACTTGAATTTTTAAAGTTTGAAACAATAGGACTAACAGACTAATAATAAATATTAATAATACATAAATATCATAAACATGTTTAATATGTTTTATAATTAAAGGTAAAATTCAATAGTGAATAATAAAAATGTACAATGATTGTCATTACATCTTATAAACTTAAAATATAAATGAGAGTAATTAATAAGTTGAAGTTAATATTCAATATTAGATATGTTTTTACAAATCAATTATATCATTATTTAGACAATATTTCATAATAATGTCAATAATAAAAATAAAGTGTTAAAATTAAACATTTATTTATTTTATTCCATAAAAGAAAGAATGCACAATAATTGGTTTGGACATTTTAATTTTTTCCTATTTAGGTATTGAAAGTATATTCCCTATCAGTGCTAATTTTATGAGAACTACATTAGGTGATCCAATAAAAAACTTATTATAGATATAGTGGACATTATACAGCAGTGTTAAAATTAATAATTGTAATGGTTTTATTGTAGTCTCAATTTATGTATGATATGTTAGTTTTTTTATTGATTAAATTTCTACATTTGTATACTGTATAAACCTGTAAACTCGATTGCTATAAAATGGTAATGTAATCTCCTATATGTTTGTAGAATATAAATATCTCTGTCTCTTAGAGGTACCCCTGACGAGGCTATTTAACAGCAACAATGTTGGTTAATAAAAGCTATTTGCATCTCTGGCTTGGTCTGATTTATATTATTTGTCAAGAGATTTATTATTAATATGGTTATTTATAATGAACTAGATACATTAGAATTATAGAGCATCAGGCTTACAGCAAAAGTCTATTTAATTAAGCATTTCACAGAATGTACATAACTATTATGTTCAAGTGAAAGTGTATAATCTAAAAAAAAGCATATTGAATAAAAAAATTGTGATAAAATTATGATTTTGTTACATATTTTAAATTTGTAAAAATATTTTTGTATTCAATTTTTTTCTTAAGAACATAGTTTTTACACATAAAAAAATAATTTTGTGTAAAAATCGATTTTTACACATTCTTTATTAACTCCTAAATGACACACCAAACCATCCTTGATATTTTTAATATATTAGGAAATTTATTCACAATACCACAACTTGTAATCAGAGTGTTTTAATTGAAATCAATATGAGTCAGATTATAACACAATGCCCATTGGTCAGTTTACAATCTACTTAAAAATCTTTGTGCATATATTTGCATATCCTGTACAATTGTAACTTTATTATAAGAAATTTAATTCAATTTTAAAAGTTAAAATGTCATAATTTAATTAGTAAGCATAATTTTAATCTGATTATATTAATTTCTGGGGAAAAAGCTGTTAATTATTAAATAAGTATGAATATGTAATGCTAAAGTAAATATCACTAATTTCAATTATTTTTCTTAAAAATTATGTATCTAGTGGTGTATAATTTTGTATGCCAAGGTTTTACAAAATTACATTTTAAAAACAAATGTGTAAAAAGAGAAGGTAAACTGATCTGATCAGGGTTCATAAGCATTTTTAAAATTATAATTCTAGGACATTTCCAAGAGAACTCGAGAATTTCTAAGAAAGTTTGGGTGGAATTTTCAGTGAGCTAAAAACAATTTCACCAGCTTTGCATGTTAATTATTTTACAAAGAATAGTCATATCCATGGTGACTGCACATTTTTACCTCCAAAACTACAAAATTCCAGTACTTTTATGGTTAGATAAACTCTTTTTATGGCTTGGGTCCAATGTCATATTCTCCATTAATTTTGCATGACCAGCTAGGACATTATCCTCATTTTAATGAAGTTGAAAAGTATTTTCAATTCTGCATTTTTTAGACTTAAATAACTAGATTATTTGATTTTTATGCAGTTAAATTTTTGGTTGGCAATGCCTTTTCATCTGCCTTAACCTTTTCTAGTGCAGTTCTATAAGCTACTTTGAGCACCCCAAACATGAGTGAAGAATTTTGTCAATATCATTAACACTTTAGTCTATATCATATATGTGTCTTTGTGCAATGATTGATGTTTTTTTAATGTTATCTCAAAGCACCTCAAAGTCACTTGCCCTGAAACCTGACAAAAGTTATCTTGTCAACCTTATAAATATTGGAATAGTAAGGGTTTTCATCCCCAAATGACTCAAGAAAAAGGTCAAGTCAATCCTTGATTGATGAGTATTTACTCTTGAATTGAATAAATGTGTTTTTGACATCATTAGTCAGAACCTGTGGAAATAAGGTTGAATTTATTACAGAATTCATCACTGAATCACTTCCACTGGAAAAGTTTCTGAAATATTGTAAAAATATGAAGGTTTTTTCTTTGCAGCATCAGTAGTAATTAAGAAAGTAAAAAGTAAAAATTCATTCACAAGATTAGGCAGGCTACTGCGAAAATTTGTGAAATAAACAACTTTCATACAGCATTGCGCTTTTTACTTTCTTAGTTTCTGAAATAGTTTTTTGAAAAGTAGTTGTTGATGAGGAGAATTGGCCATGTAATTAGCTGAAAGAAAATTATCATGGTGCACAAATGAATAATGCAATGGTGATCCAAAGTAATTTGGAGGCAAGTTTAACAAGAATTAAGTGAAATACCATTCCCCTTGATTTGACATTAAATGCTTGGAAGAATGAATATATATAGAGAGATTAGTCATACTCAGTAATATTTTCTAATTAAAATTAATTAATTTATTGTATTGTCAAACATTTGAGGTATACAACTTTTAAAAATATTACAAAATTAAAAACAATTTACTTGGAACAAAGTCTGTTTTGTATTAAAATATTCTTTATTCTTTATTCATGAATTCATATTCCATTAATCTGTATAAAAATTCCAAATGATTTTTTTAAAAATCCTTAAAACAAATTTTAAAACAATTTTCTTCTTAATTAGCATTATATTAATGGTTTATTCTGGCCTTGTATGTTGACTCTGTCTAAAATTTTCAGGACTTTTAAAGAATTTAGAGAAATCCATAGCTTTTCCAAAAATTCCAGTACCTAAAGTCACTTTGATATATCAGCATAAAAACTTTATCATAAAAAAAATTTTTATTCATAAAGAATGTTGTTAAATAAAAATATGTTATACAATGAGAATCATTTTTGATAATTTTTTTAATGAAAATAGATTTATTGCAAATACTAAAAAAAGCTGAAGGTGCTTTCTATTCTAATGGAATTCACAAAGCTATCAGCGTCACAAATATTTGAAATGTTCAGCAAATAGAAATGTTTATACTAATTTTGAAATTTGGATACAATTTGGCATTAGATCTGTAAATTTTCTTTTTATAGTGTGAATACATCTTTACACTATTTTACCTTGTATAATAAAAAACATTTCTTTAATTTTAATGAAAAACACTTTTAAAATATATAAACCACCTTTAGATTGTATTTTTGAAGAACACGTAACACTTCTATCAAATCACTTTTGTCCGCCATTCTAATAACTGCGCAAAGATAGGGATATAATTTGTATATTAATAGTTTTCAATTAAATCACTTCTCAATATTAAATATAGAAATTTAACGCTTACATAATTAATAAAACTTGAAATTCGAAACAAAATTTATTAAGTTTCTATATAATAAAATGAAAAACATTTCGTATTTACATTACAAACGAGATATACCCTAAAACATGTATAATAATTTCAAAAATCGATTCCAAAAGTTTTTTCAAAAATGAGCTCATTATAATTTTTTTGAATTACTTAAATATTCTCTTACATTATTACATTGCATCAATGTTCACTTATTGGTCGTTCCAAATAATTGTACTTAATATGGTATTATAAGCAATAATGTAAAATAATTTTATTTACGCGATTATAAAGGTGTTTAGAATCACATTTGATGAGTAATAAATAAGTAGAAACATATTCGCGTTACGCAGAATAAATCATTTAGAAATATTTCAGAGTTTGTCAGCCTATGGGGGCCACCAAGAGATGCAGAAAAATTAAGTACATATCGTGCATAAGTATATACATATCATACATATTTAGAAGCATATGAAATGAATAAATTTAAGTAAAATATGAAACAAATTTTTCATATGCACGTCTGATCATATATGCAACTTAAATTAGTTACATATGTAAGTTGTATATCTCTCATATGAAACGAAAGTTAGTTTATACATATGCGATAATTTACATATGTAAGTTAATTTAATTTACATTTGGTCAAGGTCAAATAATAAATTATATAATTTAAAAATTTAAAACAATTGATCGTTATTTAAGCGAATTAACTTGCATATGAGATATGTAAATTTTATATGATATATGTAAGTTGCATATGAGATATGCAATTTACATATGAGATATGTAAGTTACATATCATGGCCGGCGCTGGCGAGGGGCTGAGGGGCGCTAGTTAATTAGGTGCCTGTTAGTTTTTTACCCAGTTTTTGACTAAACACTAGTAATGATTTCTATTCAATCAATGTAGGCTAGTACATGTCATTCTTTTTTGCTTCTTTAATGGATTTAATTATAATATCAATCATAATTAAGTAAACGACATAATTAAATCATAACAGAGAAAAGACATTTTTGGAGATATTATTATATGTTGTCGGGTAAAAAGCGTTTGAGGTGGCATGATTGTCGGGGGGGGGGGGGGGGGGGGGGGGGGGGGGGGGGGGGGGGGGGGGGGGGGGGGGGGGGGGGGGGGGGG
>JAUZNC010056792.1:0-13819 GCA_034780395.1 Vannuccia rotundouncinata | reverse complement strand
TATAATGTTGACAGTTAATCAGATCAAATAATATAGTTAATGTAACAATGCACAGATAGTGAATGGAAACAGTAAATAGGATACACATAATCAGATCAAAATAGATTAATACATAATTAATCTAAACTCAAAACACCTACTTTGATAAAATTAACCGCTATAAACAAATCAATTAGTAATTTTCTTTTAAATAGCAGTAAATTTTATCTCACAAAGTGTTTAAATTTTAGCATTAATTTAATATTTTTTTATATTAATAATAATTAATAATAATATTGTTATATAGTAGTCCTGGGCCAAGTTGTCTTGGGCCGAGTTGTCCCATTACCTTCACAAGTAGAGACTGCAAGACTATAGTGTAGGTTTATAACTGTGTCTTGTGCAACCCACTAGTCACATAGAAACACTTTTATTCCTTATTCAATCAATATGGACTAAATCATTGCAACACCTAAGTGACCAGTAAGGGACCCAACCAGTCCCAAACTGGTAAGGCTTAAACCTGAACAGTTAGGTACTTTTTCTCAGTCCTCAACCACTTAGGAAAGGACCTTTATATAAATTTACAAACTTGACAAACCTTTATTATGTTTGCTGTTTTTAATTGTAATTCTTTATATTACATATTACAATAAAAAATAAAATTTTTAAAGTTTGAAATTCTCCTCTGGAACTGACCAGTTAGGGACTTTTCATAATATTACAATTTAGTTTAAGGTTCTCAATTGGTTAGGTCCCTAACTAGTTGGAGGACAGTCCAACCAGTTGAGGACCTGGCATACAGTCAGTGAGGTTTTAAAACATAGAATGCAGGAGAGAGCATTTCAGTAATATAGATACTTTGGGATACTTTATTCAATCTGCCTACATATTAATATACACGTTGACAGCTGTCTATGTCTGTGGACCCATCCATTTATTTGTAACATGTCCAAAAACCATTTGATCTATGTCTATGATCTACAATGATTGACCATTATCAGTCAGAAGAGTTTGGAGCTGTTGATAATGATTTTTTTGATGCTAAAAGATTGTATTTTATTAGTAATTATATTTTTGTTTCATATAATATAGGTTATAATAAAAATAGTGTAAAATCTGAGGTTTTATGTTATTTTACATTATGAAAAATACTAAATATCAAATGTGTGCAAACTGAACTGTGTTTGAGTCATGGCTTCATTATGGCCCTTGGATTACTTTTCTAAAAATCAATAAAATTAGATGAGAACCCTATTTTTGATCAATCAGTTTTTAACAAAAAGAGGAATGTTCAATTTGTATATATTATTTTGATTTTTATTACAGATATGTGTGTAATAATATTTACAAATTATTTTCATGGCCCACTTTATTAGTCATTACCTAATTAAAATTTGAACATAAAGCTGATTTGTTGTGACAAGTGTCCAAAATAAAATTCTTATTTCAATAGATTAATAAGTATGGTGTATTCTATTGATTCCATAATTCCATAATCAGTCAAGACCATTTACAATTTAAAACTGTTGGTCAGCAATATACAAAGTTTGTATATAATTAATATTATATGTAATCAACATGTCCACAAATGGTTAGACAGTGGCTACTGATTGTGGTAATGTCCATAATTGGTTCAGACTGTTTGTTTTCGATTTGAAACTGAGTCACCAATACAAAGATTGTATATATGTATGTGTAAAATCAATAATATATGTAATTAAATTAATGAATAAATTAGATTGTAGATTGTATTGATTGAAATGTCCACAAATGGTTGGCAACATATATATATATACTTATTAATTTATTAGTTAGTGTAATTTTTTGTACATATGATGCATGTTTAAATCAAATATACATTTCCCTGCTCTTATTGAATTATTAAAAAAAGATTTAGTCAAGATAGTCCTGATTTTTTAAAAATCTGAGTATTTAATGTCTTATTTATGATGATTGAAGATTCAGTAATTGTAAATTGACTTCATGAATAGAACAAATAGGAAAAATCAATGAAAAATAATTTTATAATGAAAAGAATCTATATAATATATATAAATATGATGGATATAATACCAAATTAGTAATTCTAGTGGTACTGATGTTGTTTTAAAAATTGGATTTCTACTTCAATTCTTCATGTTACTTAGATTCTATTTGTTGGGTTATTTGAGTAAACTTGATCATGAAGAGAACTTTAAAGAATTAATAGCAGTAATATTTCTATAAAAATTATAGTATATGTGTTGTAATAAAATATGTACATATGTGTGTTATACATTCAAAATGATTATTGAAAATTTTGTTAAAAAGTGTACACATTTTTTTGTAATCTAAAAATTCGACCTTATTACTAACATTATACTAGTTTCTAACGTACATAAAATTATTAAATTTTGTTTGTAGTGTTGTCTTGACTACACACTGAATTGTTTGTAGTGTTGTCTTTATTACCAGGGGTGTAGCCAAGATTCGTCAAAGATTCGCGCTTCAATTTTGGTATATCGGATGGCTATTCCGAGCTACTCCCAGTTTGACACATCTGTTACTTCATCACCTATGATGCTGAATTTGGGGCCAATCTCTTGATCCTTGATTTCTTTTTATGATTACTGATTCCACTTCCTCTTTTAAACTATCTAAAATTTCGTTTTGAGCATTTGGTGACAGATAAGTAGCATTTTTCTTAGCTGTTTTTAGATGAGCATCAAGCTGGCTATCTCCTGATTCAGCTAATAGATGAAGCAGACCACGAAAAACGCCACTTGTTGCATTTTCACCCTCAATTATATCGCCATGATCTCGTTTGGAGTGGGTTGGCAATCCATAATTGGCACAAAACAAAAGGGGCCGTATAATGGCTTTTATCTTCTCTCTGTTTGTTTCGACAATCTTCATTTCTGCATTCTGCATTGTCATATTAATCCGCTTTTTCAGGTTTCTTATATTTTCTAATAAGCTATAAAGCTGGGTTTCAGTTGTCTTATGTTTCTCAGAAGACGCATGTTTGCCTGCAGCCGAATTCGTTTTTTTGAAAGCTTTGTGCAGTCTGCTAATCCAAAGTTCAGAATGTCTGGAATCAAATTTTCCATCATGAGGGAAAAAATGCATGCCAAACAGACAGGGCCATTTTCGTTTTTAGAAAAGTACATCCAGGGATAGTCAGTGAGATATTTGTCATTAAATGATGGATTGCTAAATCCTGTTTTCTTTGAAGTATCAGTAATTCTTTTCATGTCATACTTAAATGAATTGTCAGGCTTTCTATTTTCATAAAATTTAAGTTTTGCGATGTCCATTGTAGAACTATTCACCAAGAAAATAGCATCAGGAGTAATACTATATTCTGAGGGCATAGCCTTGGTTGGGGGCATAGCTTCATAGGGGGTCATAACCTCACTGGCTAGGAGCGTAGTTTCAGAGGAAGGTGTAGCTTCACCGACTGGGGGCATGTCTTTGCAGGGGGGCATAGCTTCACCGGCTGGGGGTGCAGCTTTGGAGGAGAGGGGCATAGCTTCAATTGCTGAAGCAACTGTTGAAGCTTAGTTGAAGCAACTGTGGCTTTGACAGAGGCAGCAAAAGGATTAGCTGGGGCGCCTGGAGTCTTAAATGGAATGACCTTATGTTGTTTTACATAATCTGAATGATGCGTTTCATTGTGTTTTCCTCTATAATCACTGTCAACACTTTGTCACAAATCAAACATTGAATCTTCACTCGTTTTGCTCTGGGAGTCATCTGAAAATAATTTAATAATTTAAAGAATAAATAAAAAATTCTATCTAAAAGTGCACTTAATATAAATGTGTCCATAACTTTTTTACTAAACAATTTGGGGTGTTCTATTTACAATGGCTGTTTAGGAAATTGAATTTCGCACATTTGGAAAAAAATGGTCGTGACCCATGATATGTTTGTTAAATTGCTGATTTTTTAACATAGTCGTTTTGCAGTAACATTTATTATTAAAAAGATTGTGTTTTTGCATAGGAATTTCGAATAATACAAAATAGGTAGCTATACTGCATACAAAATTAAGCGACCATTATTGTTATTGAACATATATACTAATTTGACAAAGTTATAAAAGAGACAACTTATAATAATTAAACAATAATCATTAATTGCTTACCATAACAGCTAATGCAGCCGAATTTAAACTTTTCGCCAAAAGAAAATTTACAGTACTTATTAGTTAAACAACAATAAGCACTTTATGTTGCCATTCACTAGAATGCTTCTGATTGGCTATACTTCAATATTTGTAAGCTAACAATAACAGCTAAATTATGGCATATGACTCACGATCAATAACCCTTGCCATTCACAATTTTGCCGAGACTTTCTCACATCACTTCAGCATCTAATAGTATCTCAATTCCTTTGTTCTCTATGGTTATACAGGGTAATTGGGTAATTCCAAATTCTATTGTAGAAGTACAGTCACTACTGATAAACGCAGAGAAATAAATACTTTTATTGGTATATTATTTACTCTGCAATAATAAAAGAACACATATAAACATTATGTAGTTAAATTAAGTTTTAATGATTTCGGAAATATCCGAAAATATCTTAAATTTCCGAAAAATTGGATTTTGGAGGGGGGGAGCCCGGGCTCCCAGTGTTCCCCCCTGGCTACGCCCCTGATTACTGTCCTGATTATTATTTTATGGATGTCATATAGTTTGTTATCTAATAGGTTGTTGAAATGGCTATTATAGTTTGTAGAGCTTGTAGCATTATAAATTATATAATGGTTTTAAATTATATTATACATATTATCAAAAAGTGTTAAAAAATTAATTATATTACATTAAATTGCACTAAATACACTAAATTAAAATACACTACACTGTCCTGAAAAATCTACTTCAAAACCAGTTATGTACATTTAGTTGGTAACAAGTAGGAACAACTAAAATATTTCATTATATATATGAAATATATAAATATAATTTATATATACAAAAAACACCCATCAACCAAAAAGGGGCTGGTGGGACAATGTTGCACCAGTTGCAGCTATTACTATGGCTCTGTTTAGTAAGTATTATATAAGTTACATTTAGTATGTACAAGTAGCTAATAAATAGCTTACATAGCAAATTTTTCATTAGAGTGTTGTATTAAATACATTCAATAAAAAAATACAAATTCTATAAATTTCAAAAAATAAAGAATCTAATTTGCTTTTCACAGAAAATTATTTTGCATCTTTCATGTTATCACATCACTCTATTCAGTTGTTGTTGACTTATAGTGCTCCTCGTGTTTGTTTTCAGTCAACAAAGTGCACTAAAAGATCATTCACTAATAGCATTAGTTGCTGGCACAACTACTAACAGTTCACCAATCTGATTACTGCAGATAACAAAGCTTGTTGGGCATCAGTAAATGTCTTTCCTAGTTTGATAAGGAAAAGAAACGTAGTGGAGAATGTTGTTAGCTGGATTGTGAGTTGTGGTTGTTAAAAGTCATTTCCAAAGATGTCACTTATTGTTTTAGCTGATATTAGCAGAAACTGTTCACACTGACAATAACCACCACATAATCATTTTGATCAAATCATTCCTTGATGCAAGTGATTATTATATCAAATGCTTCAAAATAATACTGTCTATAGAGCTCTTTGACTGTTCCAGGAAACTCAGGAGCTGCCTTACCAGTTTCAAAACTTAAGGATTGGTGAACTTTTTTTATTTTCATCTGCTTCTTTTATTGCACTTTATAATGGGTAAATATAGTTATAATTTATTGAAGGGGAAGGGGTGGGCAAAGTCCCCCTGGCCATCCTACCTCCTCCCTCCAGCAGTGATCCGCTACTTATACTTACAATGGAAATAATCTGGCCATTGAAGGAGTTAAAGACAAGTGGACTGAAAGTGAAAATTAAAAACCACTAATATACTGTAATCCAAAAATGGCCAGTGCCTGACTGTCTTTCAATCTTTAACATTATGGCCCATGCAGAAAATAAGAGAGAAGTGGAGAGATATACAAACTTTATCAATTTTTAATTTTTGACTAAACTGGACATTTTTTGCTGCATTTAGTTTGTACAGTTTAGCTGGAGTAGAATATTAGTTTTCAACTTTTTTGGTTTTCTGGTCCTCCATTCAAGGAATGCAGTGTCCTAAAATAGGCATGAAAATCACTCTCAGTGCTCCTAGAATTGCCTAAATTTCGGAATTGGACCAAATATTTATATATTGGCCTGAATGCCTAAAAAAATGGCACCTGGCCCTAAGATTTTGGCCTAAGTTAAGCCCAAAAATGTTGAATTAGTTGAAAAACTTTGAAATTAGTCCTACATATAATCTATACAAATATAGTATCATGAGTTTTAAAAAGACCAAGTTTTTTGGGTATATAATTTTTTTTAATAACTTATTCTGTCATATTTTTCAACATATTTATTTATTCCTGTACACTAATGTTTCATTAATGAATATAATATTAAATGTGTAATCGGCTCATACCACATATGATATGAGAATGAAACAAGAGGATAAGAAAGAAGATAAAAACAAGTAAAAAATATAAGAGTTTAAGTCTTGAAATTGTTTGTCAGAAAAAACGAAAAGCAGTAGTTTAACTAAGAACAGTACAATTTTAAAATGTCAGAATCGGGACACTGGAAATGGCTTGCCTATGACCATACATCAATCCATAATGAACAATATTTGCTGTGTCACAATCCATTAATAAAAAACACATTTTTGATTAAATCAGTTGGGCATTCAGCCTTGGTATCCTATTATAAAAGGGTCAAACCTGAAAGTATCAGTATCCCTTTAAATTTAGTCCAATAAAGTCCAAAATAAGTTGGATGATATTTCCTCACAAATGTTCCCAGATTGTCCTATTGTCAGACAATTTAAACTTGGATTTGTATTTTATTTTATATATTATGCTTCCTTTAAATTCAATAAAAAAATTGTGTGGATATTTTTAATTTTTGTCTCTAGTAGTAGGAATAAATTGGGAATTTTACCAGTGAGTTGAAGAAGCAACCCTGGTATATGTATATTTAATATATATTTATAGAATTGACTTTTATTTTAGCCTTTTAATATTAACAATAACAGAAAATTCACTGAAATGAAACCTTTGGTTATAATAATACAAGACAGGTTAACCGCATAAGGGAATAAATAACTATTACTGTAAAACAAAAATATTTCAATAAATTTGTAAATATTTGATGATTATATAACCAAAGTAAACATTGATACTTTATTAAAAACATCTATTAATGATGAATAGTAAATGAGAATTGTACAGGTCTTGGAAAAAAGGAAAAGTCTTTTTATTGCAAAATCTAATCCAGCATATAGAAAAGTATTAGGGAATTTAGAAATTTTAGTAAATATTTGACAAAACTTATAATTTCCAATGGTTGTAAAACTATAATTTTATGGTATATGATTGTTTAGCTATTGCTTTTTAAATTAAAATAAGGATTCTAGGTGCAATCTAATCTTATAAACCACATTTTTTTCATTGCATTAAAATTTATTCATTTTTCATGTGGTTATTAATTGGAACAGTTTGTGTCAATTAAATTAAAAAGGCTATTACCCCACATGATTATTTTTAAAAATTTAAACTTATGTTACAGTTATTACTGAAAATAAATTATTTTAACTTTAGTTTATTATTAAGAGTATCTATATGAAAAAGAGTACATCCATTTTTAAAGATACAATGACTGATAATATTTTAATAACAATGGAAGGAAGTAAATATTTACAAAAATTGAATAGTAATAAAAAAAATAACATATTTTTTATTTCTGCTTGTATGGGGTAAAACCATTTTAAATTTAATTGACTTGGACTGGTTTACAACTGTATATTTTAATAAAATTTAAGAGTACAGTCTACTCTGGCACTATGTCACCCATAACATCTGGTTTATGCAGTTTGGTTTATATAAAATAATAAAGAGAAAAAATAAAATTCATTTTCCAATTATTTAAAGTTTATTGTATTATATGTGTTGTACATAATATGGATGAGTTTCAAAAATATATATGCAGGGGGGTGGGGCTTTACTAGGGTGACTAGTCACCTCCTCCATCATACTGAATCACCTGCAACATTTTCACAAATGAAGTTAGACTATATAAAAATACATTTTCTGAAAGTAATATATTAATGTTTTTATTATAAGAACAATTTAAATAGAGCTATAGAATAATTGAAATCCTTTATTTCAAAATTAAGGTTTGCTATTTGGAAAGCATTTTTATATTAGGAAATATTACTCTTGCTATTGTTAAATTTACTTATTAAATTTTTGTTTTAGGTGAAATAAAATCTTTTTGCTCTCAAATGAAAAGTGTTCTCATTTTATATAGCTATACATACTTATCAATGAAAAATAATTCATCTAAGCTCCCCATTTCTATATTGAAGAACTAAACATTGTTAAATTTGCATAAATCAAAAACATTGTATTAAAGTTTCCAAATTTTAAACAAATTTTAATTTGTTAATTTATAAATAGTAGATATATGGATTTCCCAAAACTATGCCAGGTTATAGTTAGTCTAGTAGTATGTTAATACCTCTTTATGCAACTGAATTTACTCCCTGGTAGTAACTGCTACTGTTATTAAGGCTACTACTGATACCACTTTATGCAATCGACTTGGGATGTTTAGAAGAATTATTTTAGATTGATTGATAAGTATGTATAGCTATATAAAATGAGAACACTTTTCATTTGTGAACAAAGGCATTTTATATGACTGTAAATAATTTGTGACAAATTTTTACAAGTTTTATATATGTAAAATGTAAATTAAGAATTAAACGTTCAATAACAATATTATTATGTACCAGCCAGTTTTTTCAATGCTAACATAAAAACTAAATTGAAATGATCGAGTTACACCTACCCCCTCTTGGTAGTAGACTATTGCACTAAATATATAGATTTTCAAGTATTTTCGCCTAGGCATAAATATTTTACTCCTCATAGTACTGCTGGTCGCAGTTTATCCAATCCGCATGGAGCTTATTAGTAAATCCGATTGGTCCTGTGTAAGGTTTCCAAACAATTAATTTTTAGTTGTATTCTTTTATTAAAAGCATTTAAATAAAAGTTTTTTATTGTTATTGATGTGGCATAGACAATTTTACTTACCATTGACTTCTGTAGAATTTAGAAAAGTAGTATGTCCAAAATATTCATGTTATATTTATATTGTATTGAAATATTTCATTCATTATTATTTTAAGGAAAAATTATTAAATGTAAATGGAAAGGATTTAATGTTCTAAAATTCTTTTTTTCTCAATATATTTCAGATAAACTGCAATGGCACAATATTTGAAGTACTTACTAAAACCATCTCAACGAAATTCAACAATTTTTCTATTTAACAAGCTACAAAAAGCCTCCTTTGCAACATCTTCAATAAGGTTCCAATCAGATTTTGTCTACCAAAAGTTGGAACACAGAGGATTGTTTCGTGTCAGTGGTTCAGATTCTAAGAATTTCTTGCAAGGACTAATTACCAATGATATGAACTGTGTTCAACATGGATGCCCTCTTATTTATTCAATGATTTTAAATGCAAGAGTAAGTCTTACTTTATACTATTTTCTATTCCTAACAACATTTATTAACATTTTCAAAATTTTATTTCATGTTTTTATCAAAGTCTGGTTCTATTTTTTTAAATTAAAGTTAATTGATTTAATTCGTCAAAGTGTCTCTTATAAGTGACAATATTAAGGGACGAATCCTTTCGCTAAACCGTTACTTTAATAATCTTCCAAGGGTTATGTTTTTTACATTTTAGGGTCGTGTTCTTTATGATATTATGATTTATGGAATACCAAACACAGAGGATTATTTTATTGAGTGTGATAAAGATAATCTGGATAAGGTCATCAAGCATCTAAAGATGTACAAATTGAGGAAAAAGGTTCGAAATTGGATTTTATTTAAGTATTAATTTGTGTTCATTTCGAACTGCTGTTGAAATGTTTTCATTTAATTCTTGTGGAACCTGTTGTATTACAATTGGAATTTCAGTAGATTAATTAATTTGATTGTTCGCATTTATTAATAGACTGAATTTATCAGAGTTGATAATGCTGTACACGTTTGGTCGATTTACCGACCAGTTTCAAGTTTGACGTCATCAATCGATACTTCCACACATTTAGAAGAGTTTACTGTGTTATCTGTTGGCGAGGATGTACTGCATTGGTCGAGCGATCCACGAATTAAAAATTGGTCTGGAAGATTATTGGCTAAACCTGGAGTTGACGGTAACTTCATTAATGTTTTGAAATTAAATTTCATTCATCATTTCCATAACTTTCTACAAACAGTAAACCTAACTCTCTTTTCTGATAAATCATATTTTCTGAATCGCATCATATCCAATAAAACATAAATTGTCAAAGACAAAGTAGAGAGATATTAAGAATTGGGAATCTTCAGCTGATCCACTGGGAATATGGACCCCCAAAATTTTGACTTCTGTGGATATTTTAAACTGCTAATCCCATCCCTGGATATTTTATTTAGCTTCTGAATTTGTTTTGAATAACAATTCAAGATAGTTTATTTTTTTATATGTTTGAAATACTATCTCAATTAATAATAACGATAATTAAATCTTTTGATTTTAAATAAATTCAAATCATTTAATTGTTGGGAAGAGTTGAATTGTTTTAAATGTTGTGTAAGTTATTCAAACTGTACACCTTGCAGTGAGTGCTGTACTGCCTGATGTGAGATCCTCTACATCTACGTTTGGCTATGAGGAGTCTCGCTATTGGCTCGGGATAGGAGAGGGTCCGTCTGACCATCCTCAGGGGTCCTGTCTCCCTCTTGAGAGTAATGGTGCCTTTCTCAATGGGGTGAGCTTCATCAAGGGTTGCTATGTCGGTCAGGAGCTAACTGCAAGGAGTCATCATACTGGAGTCATCAGAAAGAGACTTATGCCTGTTACTATAACAACGGATAAGTAAGTCGTTTTTAATTGAAACACATTTCTTCGACTTTATATAATTATGATGCATATTTAATCATTATATTAATATAGGCCATTCCTGAATCTAATGATAAAATCTGCATAGATTTCTTTGTATAGAGTAACTTTAAATTTTATATTTAATATAGCTATATGGAATAAAGTTTTCTTTATATAGAAATATTAATTTCATTCATTATAATCAATGGTTATGTGAGATAAAATTTGCTTTATAAAAATATTTCATTCAACCATCGAGTGCTCAAAAGAAAATACGTATTTTTTAATTGAATCACTACGCAGAAATGAATTTAATGCCACTAAAATTCACGATCTACTTGTCACTAGTTGCCCAGAACATGAAATTGATGTACGACAAATCCCAAAACTTTGCAAAAATTGAAAGAAAGAACTAGAAAAAGTTTGGATGACGGCAGAACTTATGGCAGTGGCCGAAGAAAAAGTGAATTACGAATTGAGAACATTGAGCGTGTAAGAATCCTTGTTAATCATGACAATTCATTAACAGTGGAAGGTATACAATATAGACTCACTATCGCATACAATGACACAGCGTATTCTTGTTGAAGATCATGATTTGGTGTAGGTGCATACGAAACGGGCGCCACACACTGCCTGCAGAAAATAAGGCTATTCGTGGGAAGAGGTGTACCGTACCGATTCTTTAGAATCGTTACCTGGAAGGTTGACTCGTTGTAAACTAGTTACTAAAGATGGAAAATGGTCCTATCTTCGGAATTTAAACCCTCGAAATACACTTGGTAGCTGGATCACACCAGGTAGAGATGAAGCTATCGTCCAGACCACAAAAATATCGTCAATGGAACGGAAATATATGGTTATAGTTACAGTAACCCAAAACCATTATTATGAAATTTTGTCTCAGAATGAAACATTAGATTCAGATAGATATATAGAATTCCTTCAAAATATGGAAAACATTCTACAGCGTTACGACCTCCCATACTTTATGAAAATATGAGACTGCGCCCCCGCACGTTACAAGACAGTCTTTGTAATATATACAATCAAAGTGCATTCGCTTATTGAAGCAGCCGCCCAACTCTCCGGACTGTGATATTTGCGACTGGTACATTTTTCTACGGTTGGAAGCGAAAAAAATTAGACATTTCGAGAGAAAGGTAGACAGACGTATCTGCATTTCTGAACGAAGAACTACAGCATAAAGACTTTGTAAGTAAATGATATTGTGTACAGTAAATTCTGTTTAAATATACAATTTATTAGATAAAAAACTTTTTTCGAGTATGGCCTATAAATTATTATCATTTTATTTTATATACTACTATTAAGCAATATATGACTATAATACAATATAACTATCTCACACAACAGTATTGAAGCCGAGAGTATCGGCAGTGATTCACCCGTGATGACGTCGACAAATCCTGGTAAAGTGATTGGTCGATACAGATCTGGTGTCGGCAAGTACGCTCTCTGTCTCCTCCGACTCTCTGAACTCGCTTCGTTACCTCCTCTCCTTGTTAAGTGTTCAAAATCTCAAAGAACTATTGATCTCACATGTCGACTGCCTCACTGGTGGCCCAACGGGGTTCTACCTACTCACCACACTTGAGACAATTCGTCCTTTTAATTATCTTCAATCAATATATAAATATTTATATCAAAAATAAGGATGCGATTTTAATGGATTTAAAATATGTATTACAAAAAAATAAGATTTTTTAATCAAAATTTGTTGTGTTTATAAATAATTTGATTTGAAATTTCAGAATTTTTTTAAAAAGAGAAATAACATTTAATTTGCTAATGGCTTGTATTTTCCCTTCTTTGAACTATTTGATCGGTTGACTTTTACCTTCAAATAGAGTTTAATTACACTTTAGGGATGAAATAACCAACTAATTAAATTTAATTTTAATTATATTGCTTTTTTCTGACATCTGAAATTTCCGATCCTTCTGTGCATCTTTATCTTCAATAGAGTTTGTTCAAATTAAAATTTTGAAGTTACATTTGTCTAAGAAAAATGTTATGCTTTAGATTAAATTTTTCGTCTTGTCGTTTAGTTTCTGTTATCTGCATTTCCATAAATCTATGAGCATTGAAGGAAATTTTACTGTTCTAGGTTAGCTAAATTATACGAAAGATAAAAAAACATTATTTTAATGATTTTATAGGAAATCGTATCCGTTCCTTAACAATTTATTTAATAAATCATAGCCAAACTATTTTTCCTAATTCTGTTTTCTTTTAGTTACATTATTATAAATCCTCTAAATATAAACATGAATCTTTCTCAAAATAATTCATTATTTTTTCCGTGATTTCACTCAGTTAATTGAAAATGATTCATATATCCTTTTTGTGCATTGCTAGAAAGTTATTATTTCGTTCGGTTACTTATGTATATTAACTATTATTGATACAGTTGCATATGTTTTATATTATGTTTCCAATAATAAATTACTGTATTTTACTATTATGATGTTATAGCTTCACATTATATATTTTAAGAAGGGTATTATTTAGAATTATACACTTCAAAATTATCAATATAGAAATATGAATTTTTGGAGAAATATATATGCGAGCAGGTTAGAAAAAATAACAGGCTTTTAAAATTTCATATAGAAAGTTTAATATTATTTGTTAAATTGCAATTTTCCAAACTAAAACTATAATTATTTAGAAATAGTTATCCGTCGAACTGAAGCACGTAGTATTCCCCATGAATAGAGTACTAGTTCTTAAATCGAAAAAATCTTTACTCGCTAGAACAGTCCTGTACACACTAGAACAGTCCTGTACACACTGGAACAGTCCTAATGTACA
>JAUZNC010056791.1:2843-13821 GCA_034780395.1 Vannuccia rotundouncinata | reverse complement strand
GATGCAACATACTTTAGTATAGAAATATTTTAGATGTCCAATCTAGTTCTATATATAATATACAATATCTATGGAATTTTGTAGTTAAGTAATGAAAAATTGTTGAAATGTAGGCAGCTAGCTATTATTTGTAATAATAAAACTCTGACAAACTTTTAGACCGTGGAACATGGCGACCCTGTTGTGGAAACCGAAACTTATTATGACGCTGATGGTAACCTAGTAACACGGACAGTTCGCCGTACGAAGGTTGTGACAAGAACCACAACCAATCGGGTAGTGACAGAGCGCTCAGAAAATGAGGTGAGATTTAAATCATTTGTAACTGTTATCTTGAGGCGAATTAATTTCAATACTGGTTATAATAAGGTTTTTATTCTAACTCTTCTCTCTCTTTTTCCTTTCCAGTTGATAGGCGGAACTCCAGTGAAGAAGATCACCAAACCATCGTTAACGGCCCGAACCACTGACATCGATGATGCTGACGATCGTGTAAGTGTTTCTCCCCTCCCCCCCTTCGTGTTATCTGTATTGCCGGCTGAGTCATGTTGAGTTCATTGTTTGGAGTGACTCACGCTGATGTCTCACTCAGTTGATTTGCGTCGGGGATGTCTACGGAACTTGTTGGCAACACTTATTGTCTGCAATCAATAATTTTATTTTAAACAAAACGAGTTAGGAGTTTATTTCAAAAGTAGGCAATCCCGATATTGTTTTGAGGTGAATATTGCTTTTAATCGTGAAATGAAAAAGCGGTTTTTCTTATTTGGATTTAGGATCTGTGTTACAATCATTTAGAAGCTACTGCGGCTCTCTATCTCTCTCCGAATAAAGGGTTACAGGTACAGTTACTGTTCTAATATGCATCTATTATCACAAAGAGGAAGTCAAACCACCAGCTACACTTAGTTATGGTACAGTGCTGAAAGACATGTTTTGCGGTGGTTTGAATGTAACTGAGGCGGTATCTAGATACAATTCTCTTTATCTGCGCATTGTCTGAAAATAGTCATATTTTGAATAGGTGTTGCTTTGAAGTCAACTAAGTTAGTTAAGGGTCTTTTGTTTTTCGTCATTTTTAATTCGTATTGTGTAATTTCATTATCTTTCTTTCCAAGTTAACATTTAAAATCGCTAGCTACTCCGAGGCATAATTAATGCAAACTTTATCCGTATATTAAAACATCGATTTTCCTATCTACTATCGATCCATCCGCTGTAATGCTGCATTCTGTCTGTTTGGTTGAGTGGCGCCTCACCTCCTTCTTTCTCTCCCAACGTCATTCACGGTTGCTATGGATGCAAATGGTGTAGCTGGATTAAAAGTGCGACTTATCCGTGTGTAATAAAGCTTTGCAATTACTCTTTAACATTTATTCCAGCCTGTCTATGATTAATGCCATCAGACAAATTATAAAAGCGAAAACACAGAATATATGAACACTGCAGAGGGTATCGTTGTCTTGTTTTCTGCGTTCAGAACGATTTACGCTTTTGTCACATAAATCCGTTTTCTAGAACAATAAATGTTGTCATACAGCCGTAATATACGAATCTGTTCAATTCTGTCGATGTTGAACCTATTTTACAGTTAAGAATAATCGTCGTATTTGTTTAGCGTTAATTTCTATTTTTCTTGTTGCTATGCAGGCGCTGGTTGCAGCAATCCTCGCGGTCACCGGAATGGACCCCAACGTGTCTGTTCTCAATGATTCCGTTGGAGACGTCGAGATTAGGACTCAGAAGTAGACGTGTAAAGCTTATTATTACAATGATTACGTCCACAGATCGTTCTCTTCTGTCTTATTTATTATTGTGAGTTTAATATATTGTTAAATCCTATTCTAGTATCTTTAAATCAAAGTTATTTATGTATATTATTGATTTCTCTGATTATTCAAGAATAAAACTCCCCACTTTAATATTGACTAGTTGGCAGTAGTAACGGGCAGTAGTATAGTCTAGGGAAGAGCTCCTTATCCGGTTGTTGTGTGTAGTGGTTGGCATTCTTTTCGCGTCTTACGAACTGTTCCCTCAAGCGACCAGTTGATTAGGGATTTCCTGCGGTTATATTTCAGTCCTTCTCAACTACCACTACGCCAACCTCCTTGGCTTTGATTTAACCGTCTTTAGAGTTAGGATGATTGAGTGAAGCTCTCAATTTGCATACGGCCCAACAGAGAAGTGGGAGGCAGTTTTTCCCAGATGCTGATGCAATGCTCTCTGTCTGATAACTTTTAAGATATTGATTCTTTCAATTGATCCTTTACATTAAGTGTTTAGAGGATGAAACTATTTCATTTATCCAGGCTCCTTCCTTAGTCTGCTGCCAATCTGACTTGGCTGGAGGCTATTTTTTCTCTGTTCAACTCGCCGGAGAGCTTTCTGTTTACTATATTGTCACGTGACTCATCGGAAAGTCGAGCCGGGTATTGTATTAGTCATGATGGAATGAGATCAGTTTCTTCAAAGTCTTTTTCGTGACGTATTGTTTGCTCGGGTGAACGGATTGATTGTCTCAGACGTAACTATATCCCAAGTTGTGAATGATTTTGATTATTAATTCTAGTAAATAGGGCTTTTGTTATAATGCCTCATCTTTTCTTCCTCTCTTTTTCAGTTTTCATCCGATTACTTCAAATGACAGGATTTTCTTTTTTCTTTAATCATAATGAATCTTCTATGGTGCATTTTGTAACAGTTTCAATTCTGTTATTAAAATCATTTATTGCAATTAACTCTACAACATTCGATAACCATTTCACGGCCCGTGCATTTCGGAATTTATTGTCTGCTTTATATCGGAGGGAAGATCTGACGCCATTTTGTTATCAAAGAAGATGAAACTAGCGCTTTATTCTGACTGTTAATTCTGTTGTCAAATAAAGAGGACAAATTAACTAATTCTCTCTCTTATATTCATCCATCACATATATTCTGTATATTGTTTGCAAACTTACTTCGAATAATGTGTAAATTCACAGCCTACACTTTTGCCAAACACTTGAGTGTGTGTATCAGTTATTTGTTTGACTTACTCACTCTAAGCATTCTACGTTTAGTACATCATTTACTACGTTATTGACATTATTAACTATCTACGTTATTGTATTGTTGAATTTTAGTTTTCATGCTTTTGAGTTGAACTCACCTACCCTACCCACCCCCCTAATACAAATGATGATCAGGTTTATGTTTTATTTCATTTTTAAACTGAACTCTATTTCACCCATTATTATGCTCCCACTCTTCATCTATTTTATTTTTATACTTAGTATTGTATTACGCTCTTTGAGAATCTGCTATATTTAACATACACGTTTACTTTAATTATTTATGCCGCTAAGCAGATTTCAGAAATTCAGTTAATTATTCTATTATTAATCATTGTTTACTTAAAAGTAGTATATATATATACACCTACTTTTTGGAAAAATTCAAAATCCTTCACTAACATTGTTTGTCACTAAATTTTAAACGGTAAACAATTATAATTTTAAACAGATAAATTAACCTTTTTGAATAGTATTATGTGTAAGTATTCCATTATATTTCTGTTTTAAATGATCAATAGGGCAAGTGCTTGCAATTTTCTATTTTATGTGTTGCCAGGAATCTGAGTGATAAATTGACATGGTTCTTTATTGTATGTAACCTCTAAATTTACTTAAAGTTTTGAATGGATTAGTAACCTATTGTGCTTTTAAATTTGTGTGTTTCGTTATGTTACATCTAGCGGTTTCATGTACAGCTGATAATTGTCCTCTGATTAAATATATTTAGTTGGAAAACAGTTTTTGTTATTTTAATTTTCGGTTATGATGTATACCCGATTTGTGGTATATGCCTAATATGCTAAATTTATTTATTAGCATTACATTACTTAACAATAAAAAAATTCAATTTAAGGTTTAAAATGTGTTTTGCAGTGCGTGTTTATTCAATATCAACATTTCATTCAAATGAAAAATTTGGGAAAAGTAGTTCATTTTGTTAAATTATGCGTTTATTTTTCTAAATAAGTCTATTATATTACAGATCATTACGAATTCAATTTATGTGGCCTGAAATGGTTAATTTTTAAATTATTTTATCTATTTAATTAAAATATAAAACTTCTTCAATCCTATAATAAAGATTACATATCCTTCAAAAGAAAACAGTTATAAAGTGGTTTAAATTAACTATCTAGACCAGAAAAGTGGCAAAAATTTCTTGATAAGCATTGACTTGGAGGAATATAAAATCCATGGATTTTATTAAATACTGGAATAGTTTATTTTTAAAGAGGAAATTTGATCAATTTGAACAGTTTGCCGATGCTTAAAAAGTAATTTAATTGGACCAAACGCCCATTTAATATGTGTCAGAACTTAATTGGACCAAACGCCCATTTAATATGTGTCAGAACTTAATTGGACCAAACGCCCATTTAATATATGTCAGAACTTAATTGGACCAAACGCCCATTAATATGTGTCAGAACTTAATTGGACCAAACGCCCATTTAATATATGTCAGAATCAATAATCAATACTATTTATCTATAATCGAACTAATGCGAATTTTAAGAAAAGCAGGACAAAATTTAGTTTCTAAATAATATATTTCAATTGTTTTAAAAAAGGTTAACTAGTCAAATTGATTGGAAAAAAGCATATATTCTAGGCAAATCATTTTACTAGATAGATATTATATAACTCGATCCAACTATTAACATTATGTATGCTGATCAAAGATTAGACGGATAGGGTTTTAACTTAATTTAATGTATTTTATCTAAATTTGTTAATATATGACATTTATTCAGGAGCGTAGCCAGGATTCGTCAAGGGGGGTGCGCGCTTCGACAGTGTATTGACACATTTGTATTACCCAATAAAAACAAAACACATTGTATGTCTAAATATATAATTTACAGGTTTATTTAAATTATAAAATATCAGTATACCTACTTTGTGAATATAATTATTATTTATTTATATATATATATTTGAATTAATGTACGCGGAAATACTAGTTAATATGTTTACTAATTTTAAATAAGACAATACATACATACACACATATATAAAATATTTAATTATAGACCTAGTGCGTGCAACATAATATAACATATACGTAGTACGTTAGCGAGCAATATACATGGAATTATACTGTATTAGATTTTTGAGACATTGTGTCCAATTGAAAAGCTTCATCCCTTACTTAAAAAGATTATTATCATGATAAAAGCAATGGAAGCAATGCTGATGTTATTTACATAAAACACTAAATTCAACATTAATTTCTTAGACAGAGTTTTTATACAGCTTTAACCAAAGTTTTAAGTAATACTGTATATATACTCAATATTCAAAATATTTAGCTGGAAAATAGTGGATGGTGCAGTAACATATGCCTGGGCTTTGTGCAAACCTGTTCAAAACTTTATTCAAGTCCAAGTTACCAGAAATGTCTTTGTGGGAAAACAACATCAAGAAAGCATTGAGTTGGTCACCGGTCATGCAGCCGAATTCGTTTTTTTGAAAGCTTTGTGCGGTCTGCTAATCCAACGTTCAGAATGTCTGGAATCAAATTTTCCATCATGAGGGAAAAATGCATGTCAAACAGTTTATAACAGCCAAATATTTTTATTGGTATATTATTTACTCTGCAATAATAAAAGAACAAATATAAACATTATGTAGTTAAATTAAGTTTTTAATGATTTCGGAAATATCTGAAAATATCTCAAATTTCCGAAAAATTGGATTTTGGAGGGGGGGAGCCCGGGCTCCCAGCGCTCCCCCCTGGCTACGCCCCTGTTTATTGGTAATGTTGATAGTTTACAGATAATTAACTAACGAATTTATTTCTTTGCGTTTGTTTAAATTGATATAAAAATAATGATTAACCTTAAATATTGTCCGCCGCTTCATTTAGTATGTTTCTAATGTAAACAACCAACTTATCCTTTTCAAATTAAATCGAATTAAAACTTACGTTATTTTTTATTATGTATGAATATTACAAGATTATTCATCATTTAAAAAAAATCTTTTTAAAAATTTAGTAAAAATATCAATGAATTTATGATAATTTATAAAATTTGACCCTGAGTGGATGCCTAAAATCTTGACCACAATTGCAATAGAAGAATTATTGGCATGTATTTCCAGTACACAATATATATTTGCAATCCATGACTTTCCAGTAAACAGCATATTTTAGCCTTAGGGCTACGCATATTTTAGCCTATTCCTATTTTTTATATATACAATTCGTGGTTGTTTGTCAAATATAACCTCCTTTCAACTT
Source organism: Vannuccia rotundouncinata (assembly GCA_034780395.1). NCBI lineage: Eukaryota > Metazoa > Platyhelminthes > Proseriata > Coelogynoporidae > Vannuccia > Vannuccia rotundouncinata. The sequence continues at coordinate 7,521 of JAUZNC010056791.1, read as the reverse complement.
AGGGCTACACACAGTGCTGTCAAGTCAAAAATATTTTAACCAATCTCCTAGGTGCAGTATAGAGCTAGGCTAAAAGAGTCACTTATAAATATGTGCATAGTACAAAATTTTTTTTTTTTACTACCATAAAATGCATATAAACAAACATAATACAAATAAACATCATGCTTATTTTTTTATAGTCTTGTCAGTTTTATACTTTTTTATATCAGTTTCTATTATTGTGTCTAGTCTAGAATAATATTTCAATATCTTTGCCTGAAAACTTTAATAAAATGAACAAATAAAAAGTCTAAAAAAAAATTTGCTCATAACCTTGACTTATTTAAATATAAAACCCCTGCATATACATATCTACATATTTAAATAATTTTTTTCCATTTATCCAAATTAATTAAATTTAAATAAACACCATCATTTTTTTATTAAAAACATTATTTGAGAGTTTTTTTAAATTATAATACATTCTTGTTATGATTCTGTCTTTTTAAAATAAATATATTATTATAAATATAAATTTTATGTTTAATTTTAAGAGTTAAATCTTTATAAAAACCATATCCCCATCTTTAGTATTTCCTCATAAATGCTATATATTTTAAAAAGATTTTTGACAAAAATTATTATACTATTAAAAGTTAATGAAAAGTTAATAAAAGTTAATTTTAATAAAAAGTATGTTAGAAATAGCTAGATATCATTTTAAAACAAATTACATAAATAAAAGTCTATTGAGATAAAAAAGCCATTACAATAACACAGCCTAAAGAATAAGGTACAAATCATATAACAAGAGTCTATGAGAAAAAGAGATTTTGGTAAAAAAACTATTTATATTAATAAATTAAATGTGCAATAATAAATGTTCCATCTATTTGTTTGAAAAATTCATTTCAATTGTTATAAACATATTTTTATTAGCATAATTTAATAACATTATTCTTAGTTTTAGGTTCCTATCTGCTATAATATTTATATTAATTAAAATCAATAAATATTTGTTCCATATAATTTGTTTGGTATAATTAAATTGTTATTTTAAAACAAGCATACTTGTTTATATTATGATACACCAGCAAAAGTATACACTGCACAATTACATAATTTTAAAAATATTAATATTAAATTTAATGTATATAAATCTACAATTCTCATATTATTAATGAGTACTCTATATAATTATTTCATATTATTATTAGGAATATTACATCCAGAAATAATATTTATCATTAGCATTATATTATTGGTAACATTTGCCTTTTTATAGTAAAAAGTAATATTTATTATTTTCTGTTTTACTGGATATATAACCTTTTGTTACAAAAGATGTTTACAAGATATAAATTAAGTTATTGGATGTTTTCACCATATTGACACTAAAACATAATTTTCACTATTGCAAAACTACTGCATAGTGAGTAATACAAGTTAAGATTAATACAATTGTTGTATTATCCATTATAACACATTATGCTTTCCCACATTTTGTAATTTTAACAGGGCTAAAAGATAAAGGTGAAAACTGTTTTTTTAAAGAATCCCAAAGCCTCTTAGTTGGAAATTTAGCAAAATAATTATAATCAAAATGGATAAAGTGCCTTTAGTAGCCTTGTGTTAAGAAAAAGCCCTTAAGGGTAGGGTCAGGATTTTAATAACAGAATATGTTTTGTAAGAATCAGCCTATTTTAATACTTATTGAATGATGGAATGAACAGTGAATTATGCCCTATTTGGTTAGATGGACCCAATATAATTTAATAAATAATATTATGACAAAGTTTAAAAATAAATAAATATTTACAAAAATTTAGTTTAATCAATCATTTTTATTTAGCTAGATCAATTAGATGCCTCCAAAACCAGCCCCCAAAGCTGCCGCCCGTGGTAGAGGTGCTACTGCAGCTAGAGGTGGTATTACCAGGGGAGCTGGTGCAGCCAGAGGAAGTGGTGCAGCCAGAGGAGGTGGTGTAGCCCGAGGAGGTGGTGCAGCTCGAGGGAGTGCTGTAAAAGGAAATGCATCTCCTGCTGCTGCCCCAGTGCCCACAGGTAAAATAATTATTTCAACCACTGATGGGGCAGGTTTATTTTGAAAAAGTGACATAATTTACTTGTATTTGTTGTAATGAATAATTGATATTTTCATAATGTGGTAAAGTTTATATATTTAATAAATAATAATAATGGTTATCAGAAATTAATATTTTAAATAATATATTTTATGTTATAAGACAGATCTATAAAATCCAAAATAGTTACTACTAACTGATTACTTATTATTTTAACCGGATCTGCTATGTCTGTAGTCTCAACTTTTTGGTATTCCATAATATGCATACTGATTTGATTGCTTTATATTGATTAATAACAAATAATCAAATAGAGTATTATTTCAACTTGAATTGGCTTACTCATCCAGCCAATGTGCTTCTATATATCCGCTGCATTGTTTGGTGATTTTATCAATCAAAACGGCTTCATGAAATGGTATGTTGCTTTCTTACTGACAGTAATATCTTGAAGAAATTAACTTGTATCATATCATATTAAAAATTATTTTTTATTTATTATACAACTGATTTTGATTTATACTAATTTTAAATTACAAGTTTTATTAATTAAATAAAGACCACTTTTAATATTTATATTTTGAAGGCAAGAGTGGCTCATCAAACAGTAAAGGTTCAGAGCCATTGGTGTATAAATGGACAGAAAAAGATGATTATGCAGGCAAAATACAAAACCTTGTAAGAAAGTTTCTTGGTAAGCGAAGATTATTGAATTTGGAAAAGAAAAAAGTGAGTGAATGAATAATTTAAAAACATATCTATAACTCTGTATTTTTAAATTTTACTGAAGTTTTGAAAAATTGTTCAACAACATAAATGCTAAACATAATCTAAATTTTATAAAGAAAAAAATGATATCATAATTTGCCGTCTTGTAGCAGAAATCGACCTACTTTGTAGTAACCAAACTAACATTTATTTATGTAATTAAAATGAATTAAAATGAACGCCAAATTTTCCACTGAAATTGTTATTAAATAAATCATTTTTAATGTATTTTAATAGATGAATTAAAATTTAGTCGAAATCTATTTTTAATTTTATTAGCAATGAAATTTTAATAGTCTGATCATGTTGTTCTGATCTGATCAGGAACGCTATGAAGCGGAGATGGACCGGCTAGAAAAGGAAGCCTACATGCAAATCGTGCGCATGCAACAGGAGGAAGCCGAAAGAGAGCGTGCCAAAGAGATGGAAGAGAGGCGTCAGTTAGCAGAGTATAATAAAAGAAAAAAACGGATGTTGGAGTCAGCTTTCGATGGTGATATCAACCTGATTTTGGGTGTTCTAAAAGAGGTCAGAACACAAAAGTGTTTTCTGTTAATAATTATTACAATTCATTTACCAATAAGTAGTTCTTTTTTCAATAATATTATTTGACTTTTAATTAGAATACTGGAATATCCTTATTTTACAAAAAGGTTTATTTTTAATGAAACTAACAATTATATGTGATATTAATTTGATAAATGATGAATTTAAAAACCTTTTGATTACAAAAAATGTTAGTATATTTTTTGTAAATATCAATGTTCAGTATTTAGTCAGCATTTCATTATGGACATCATATTGTTAGGTGGACGACCTTGATACAAAAAATGGACTTGGCAATGATACAATCGGGAAAGCTCTTCGGCATCGCCACCAGCTAGAAATGATCTCCTGTGAAGACGCCAACAAGAACACCCCTTTGTCTGAAGCGGCAAGTACGAACTTCACCGAATATGCAAATTGAATATTCTGCAGATTAATAATAATTCCGAGAAATCACTCGTCGCTAAAAGAAGTTTGAAGCAAATCCGATTTTATGTTTAATAAAATTTAATAATCAACAGTTAAAGAAAACTTCTCTAGGCTTCATAAAATAGACAAACTAAATGAGTTGCAATTGTATGTCTTCCCTGCTGTGACTTAATTGACTGTTCACAAAAGTTTTTGGTTAATTACAACCTTATTTTTAATTCACTCTAAATAATTACAATTCATTTTCTATAATATGCAACTTTATAATGATCGTCAACCGTTATACCTTAAATGAAAACAAATGACTAAACAAATGTAACAGTCATCAATTAATGTTTCATGAATTTGATTATTATACAACAGATTTTGGTTCAGTAACGTCCAATCGTAGATCCGAACTCGAGGTTAGCGTAATTGAATTATTTTTACCTTTCAGGTGGCGGCAATGATGACATTGTTCAGCTGTTATTGGACAAAGGAGCCGATGTAAACACGCAAGGTCATTTCAACAGAACTCCTCTTTACAGAGCTGCATTTGCGGGACATTTATCTGCCTGTGAGGTAAGACTATAAATCATTGAAATTAATGCGTTGAATAAACAATCTTTGATTTCAAAATTAGATAGACATTTTCTTTGAGGTGTGATATTATATTGTTATAAATTAATATTTGAAAATAAATACTTCTGTCTGATGATTTTTATTATTTTGCTTTTTAGGTTCTTCTGAAAAATGGCGCTGATCCTCGAAAATATGCCGAAGATGCTCAATTGCCAGTTGATGTATGTGTAAATAACCAGTAAACGTGTAATGTGTAGATAACCAGTAAACGTGTAATGTGTAGATAACCAGTAAACGTGTAATGTGTA
>JAUZNC010056789.1:0-13822 GCA_034780395.1 Vannuccia rotundouncinata | reverse complement strand
AAGGAACAAGGTTACAGCAACTTTGATATTTGCGAGGTAACTGGCCACAAAAATCCAAGCAGCATTGACAGATACTCTAGAAAAAGAAGAGACGGAGACCATGAATCGATATCATCAGCAGCACAGCAAGGTGCATCTTCATCGCTGATAAGTATTACGAAAGTTTCAAAAAATCACATGTGCTTGTCACGACGGAAAATTCAAGTTTGGCTGACGCTACTCTCTTGTGGTTTTTAATATCAATTTCAACGGAAAATTCATTAACACAGTAATCAAAGTAAACAAGGATTAGATATTGTGTCGGTTATATATTTAATAAATATTGTTACTTTTAATATAATTATGCAAATGTTTGAGAAATACTTTTACCATGTATAATTTACTGCCGTTCTTATTGATAAATTTTGTAACACATATTTTCTAATTATATTCCCGGAATCCTCACCATTACCCTTAAATATAATTTAGAATAATTAATTTGAATAAAAATGTAATCAACGAACAAAGCCTTTTGGAAAGGTCGACTGAGATATTCTCTTCCCATGAATAGTCCATAGGGACCCCATTTTAATATCACTCTTCAATATGAATAAATATTAACAAATGCCAAACTAACCTTTTTGCCTGAGGGTAATACGTTCTTTTCGGTACATGGACCAATGCAGCATATGATGTAGATAACAGTTTATTAGTGACAGAAGTGACTATTTATGTACATGTAAGGCTATTTATTTCTAATATATTTACAACCCTGTACGATTATTCATGAGTTTGATTGTGTTTTCCCACCATGTTCGTTTATCAGAAGTCTGTGTTTTTCATGCTATGCTGTATTTATCTATTTTTATAGATTCTTAGACGCCATAAAAGTGGTTATAAAATGCTATGTTCAATGCTTATTATCTACATAGCTAAGTTTATTATATAATCATGGCTTTCGATTATAATATTCAACCTTGTTATTTAACTACAATATATTTATAATTTTTTTAAAACGTACGATTATTGAATCCGTCAGTTAAAATTGTTCGAAAATTTTGTTTTTCGCTACCATGAATTTGAAAGTAAGGATCGATGAAACAATTTTGATTCGAGTATGAAGCAGTCAGATAAAAAACCATAATCATGTAAATTTCCTATCTAACCAAGAAAAACATTAAATCACAAATAATATATAGGAAATATATAATATTTATAGGTAATATTACCTATAATGGAAGTATGTATGTAATGTATCTAAATTCATAATAATTATTATTTTGAATATGTTGGCACCAAAATAGCACTTTTTGCACATCGAGTGATTCATGAACATTTTCTTATAATTTTTTAGCCTCCTATATCTGATAGATTGGGGTCATTTTGCTATCTATAGGGTATCAGACGCAAACCTTTTTGAAACTTAAAGAGTCTTAAGACGCTATTCGGAACATAGCATTTCCGAAAATAAGGTGTTTATGATGCTTAATTAAGGTGTAATATGTGTCAAAAGGTGAATTTAAACCACAACACAATCGCTAACAGTCAAACTTTAATTATAAAAAAGCTGTATTAACTAAAAAATATTTATTAAAACTTTCTTAATTCCAAAATTATGACATTCCTTAATTTCTGCTTGAACACTACTTTTGATAAAAACACATTAAATTCATTTTTTTATTCTTTACCTAACTTAAAATGGTTAGTATGTACAGTAGTTATAGTTTTATTCTTGGTAGACAGGTATATTAATTAAAAATTAAAAAAGCACATCAGGAAATTTTCTATGAAAGCATATTCTTTTATTAAAGTACCGTCACATGACTTATAATCCTGCGTTATAGATATTAAAATTGCCCGCATTTTTAAAATATTAAATGCTAATTATGTTGTATATTACAATCGTTCTTTAATAATAGAATATGTTTTATAAAAACTTAATGAATATAATCCTAATTTTTATTATTTTAAAAAAGAAAGAAAAATTGGAATGATGAATTTGATTTATTTCACGACTACTGAATGTATTATATATATATAAGTGTTAATATTTTAATTTGAAAAGTTTCTTTGAAAGTCAGTATATTTTGGTACAGCTGAACAACATTAGATTTATTCAATTATCAAAACACAATCAGATTCAGCAGATGTCACGATAACTGATTACCTACTTTATACTGTTCAATTAGCAAAAATAATATTCTTAAAAAATTACAAAACTTAATTAGAAAATTAATTAGTTGCAGTATTCAATTTACACTTCCAGTGCTTCCCCCTTTAATTCGTGTTGTCTTTTATAGAATCGAACAAATGATTAATATTCGAAAAATGTCAGAGTCACTATAAACTATAACGTTCCTCGTTTGTTGCTCTTATCAACTACAATAACAAAATACATTTCTGGATTTTTTATGATTTATTACAAGATCAAACCATCTCACTTGAAAAGCGTCATACTTAACAACACAGTTTTTGAACAAAAATAAAACATTCTACTTATAATATATAGCGGAACAGTAACAGAAAATGATCTAAAAATAATAACACAACAATGCATGGATATCCATGACGTAAATAATATTAGCTCAAATTATTGAAAAAATAATCCATTCTGTAATTCAAACATTTCACATTAACAAAAATACACTTCTCCATTGAAATGAGTAAAAAGACACATTATTAGGGAATAGTCATAAGATTAGTTGACAAACAAATTATTTACAAGTACATGAAAACATTACAAATAATAAATTTATTATTAGATAAAGAGATACTTATAAAACGATCAACAAAATTTAGGGCTATCCATGATGTGGATATATATTTAAAGCGTATATATTTATATTAATCATGTGATATTTTTGGTTTAACCAACACAATGAAGACACAACAAATTTATATCAATCAATCTATTGAACAATGAATAATAATTCATCTTATAAATAAATCAAATTTAAACACCCCATTGATTAGCACGTAGAAACTCATAGATATTATATGTAGAACTCTTACAACGAAACTTTAATTAAGTCGTCTTTTTACATCGATCTATTAATTCTCCGTTTGACATGACTTTATTTATATTTCCAATCAAGAAGTTAAACATATAATATCTAAGCTCCTCAAAATTGCTATTAAACTAAACACAATTCAATAAAAAGAATTTCTCCCAGTACGTCTACACCAATATACACTTGACATAAAAAATATGGATTGACCAAATAGTTTACAATATACAATTTATACAAATTACAAAATAAGTGTAAAACAATAACTCATAATTAACGGGTGTTAACATACAAATGTTACTATCCAAGGATTACATTTAATTGACCTTAATGTAATTAAATTCACCCAACAACACAATAGATTGATAAAATTAATAAAATTCTGGTTGAATTTCTAACGATTTTTCAGTTGGCTTTTCTTACTTGGACAATCCATAATCAATATATTGATTTTTTAGGTTAGAGTGTTTATTAAATTCGTCTTCGTGTATTTTTTGTTTGCCAATTGGAACAAATGTTAATTAATCAAAGACAACATTCGGCGTCCCCATGATGGATGGCCTTAATTATTTTTCAGTATTTAATTGAAATTGAAACCAAATCCTTTTTGGTTAAGAAATATCTTTTAAATTTTTTCTAACTATTAGTATTATGTTATATTTGGCACGTTACATTTTGAATTTAATTTATTTCGGATGTTAAAGGTGCCAATTCTTCTCCGATGTCGCCATTGGTTATCGCGTGGTCAATCACAAGAGCGCTCTGCTGTTGATCGTGAGGATACTCAGGCATTTTGATTGCTTCTGTCTTACCCCGTGTCAACTCGAGAGTATCTGGTTGGCTGCGCTGTTCTAGACCAATCAAAGAGCGAAACGTGTTTCTGAACTGCTGCGACATGCCGCAATAGATGAAGAAGTTCATGGGATAGGACACGAGAATACAAAAGTTGAGGACGGAGATAAAGGAGTTCCAGTCGTAGTTACCGCTGACATTGAAGATGTGAGCGACCATGTACACCGAAATGACAACCCCAGTGGGGAACTCAACAACCAGGAAGCTCACCAACACCACAACCAACATCTTCGAAGTGGAATTCGACTCCTTCATTCTTCGAGAGTCGGATTTTCGATTCGAATGAAGCATTAGACTCTTCCGCTTAGCCTCAGCTTGATGCAGCGCAATCATAAGTAAAATTGTAAATAGGGCTAGCGTTAGACAGGGCAGAACGTTCAGCAAAATGACACGCGTCCCGTGAAAGGCCATGAGAATAGAGGTGGGGGTGTTGTCGCACTTCATGACAAGTTTCGTAGTTGACTGTAAGACATTGGTTGACGAGTTGTAGCAATTCTGAACGTAGTCGCGGAAAACAACATTCAAGCCAATCCCGTGGAATATGAACGCGGAGACTAACGCGATCACTGTGGCGATTTTGGAGTTCCTCTCGGTGCAAATAGTTGAAACACGGACCGGGAAGGTGATATAGATGAAGCGTTGAATCGCGAGGGTAACAGTCAACCAGACAGACATAGTATGGAACACAGTTGGTATGAAGGATACCAAATAGTAATTGACATAACATCTACTCACTAACATTGGAGTGTGGAAGGATTTAAAGTTTTTCGCTATGTATACGGGCAGCGGAAAAAGCCCGGTCAGCATGTCAGAAATCGCCATCCCGAGGAGGATGATATTAGTCGGGGAGATCATGTGTCGCCGCGTGAGGACGATGCAGATAAGAACGTTGGTGATCACCGTGAAGATTATCACCGATGGTGCGATTTGACCCATCAGAAGAGCTTCCGTTGGTGATGGTATCACGAGGTAAGGAAAACAGTCTTTCCCGACCGTGGAGTTGTTCGCGAAATACGACGGCCAAACGATGGTAGAGGATTCGTTGGGTTTACAGTTTGGATTTAACATTGTTCCCCTGTGCTGTTGTCTGAAATGAAAGGGTATTTACTTCAGTGAAACAAAATAAACGAATTTTGTACTCAATGTTTAAATATCAAACTTTTTTACAGATATAATTTAGATTTATTTGTTACGTATCTATGTAAAAGTTTTATAATTACTTTTTTGTCATAACAAATTTGTCATTTGTCAACATTTAAAAAGAAATATATAATAGTAACAACGAAGTAATCATCGTTTCAATTAATGTTGCATTACTCAAAGATATTGAAAATGATAATATACAAACAGTCAAGAAAAAACACCGAGACTACTATCTAAATATATAGACATCATAACACGTCATCCCGTATTTTTAAATCACAATTAAGAAATATTAAATTATTATAAATCATCGATCTATTTTTGAAACATAGATTAATTTTTTTTTTGTATTTTACAAATTTCGAATTAAAATATTTTATTTCATTCTTAATTATTTTTTCTAAAAATTGTACAATGTAAATATTCCAAAATATGTGAAAATTTGTTACGATTTATGCGATATTAGAAAATAAATATTCGATAAAAATAATTATTACAATCAAACAGATATCTTATAAATAACGAAAAATCTACAGAGATTTTGTAAATTATGGGAAAACAATAATTGAATAGCCCATATTCTCTTTTAATTAATAAAGCAATAACAAATAACCATGGAAACAAAAGATATATATATTCACTTGAATAGAGAAATTTGACTTTATTTGGCTGACATTTATAATTAGTGAAGATCTTTAATTTGAAGTAACTCAGGCATTTAAAATGTTTTCTTTGTCGGAAGGGTCATGGAATATTTTTTAATTATCCATCTTTTATATGATATAAATAATGGCATTTATGCCGAATTAAGTCGTATAGAAGGGGTTTCAATCAGTTTTTGTTTAAAACAAATCCAAACTCAATTCTTTTCTCTTTTGTATTTAAAAATTGGCATTATGAATTAAGTTAATCAAAATTGAGTTTACAATACCTACACAAAAATCTATAATAGCTTGAGCGAATAATATTTAATGAAACACGTAAAATGTCTACACTTATTTGAATATAAATTTCATAGGACAAGATTTCTATTTAGTAAAAAAAATCTTATTTCACAAAACAAAAAATCCTTGTAATAATATAGGAATTCAAATATAAATTGTCTATTTCAAATATCTGTAGATACAGAATTGTCTATACAGTAAATCTTGGCTATGAAATAATTTTAGTATACAATTTCTCATAATTAATAAAGTATAGCTTTGATTTTTATTTAATAACCAGTAATAACATTTAATACTGTATCTACCATTGACTAATATATTATTTATCTAGACCGGCAAACTGAACAAAACAACGTCCAAGGCGCATTTCAATTATATTTACGGTATAAGTTTAGTTTTAATTTTAAAGAGGAAATTCAATCAATATTGTATATTTATATCATAGACATTATATATCTAAACTTTATACCTATATAGTGTAATGTCTATGATTTTAATAGGCTTTTGATCATTATTTTGATTGAATTCCCTCTTTAAAACGAAACTATTACCGTATATAATTGAAATGCATTAATAACTCCCATGAATTTCGTATTGATTATCGATATAGATATTTTCCTTCTCGGACGCTTATTACTATTGAATATTGGTCAGTTTGCCGGTCTACATTATAGACATTACACTATATAAAAAATAATGTCTATGGTCTAGATAAATAATATATAAGTCATTAGTATCTACAGATATTTGAAATAGACATCGTATATCGGAATTTGAATTATCATGTTATGTAATAGAAATTTTGTTTTCTGAAATAGATTTGCCAATTTGGTATAACGTTATCGAATTATATTTCTATGAATTTAAATAAGAAAACTAAAAATGTTTTTATGGAAATATACATAATATATATCATATTATAAATAAACATTTTTTACGAAAGGAAAGACAGATAATTTAATGACGTGAGTTTAAAATAACAATTTAAGACCAACGTGGTTTACTGAATTTAATTAACAGACAGAATAATTAAGTAAAAAAATACTTCGAAATGAATCTAGTCAACAATATTATATCCAATTTTCTACAATTTCATCAAAGACGCGGCCTCTTCAATGTCGATAAATATCTAGAATTGAATAAATTAACCGCAAGAAATAAATAATCTAGACACAGTTAAGAGGTATTGTTCAAATAAAACAATTTATCTTGAGTTTATCTGTCACCAGTGCTTTCAAGAAATGGCGATAAAACATTATCTACCCCCGCATATAGAAAGTCGAAAGATAGAAAAGAAGGAAAAAGTTGTTTCATCGGGGCTCCTTTTTATATCAGCAACATTAAAAGCTAGTTCCACATAACCACATAAATATTAAGTTTATACTCTCAACTAATGATGGCCCGGTGCGAGAAAATTTTCAGTCTTCAAAGTAAATCGATAATTACTCCAAGTTATCGAAATGAATCTCTGAAGACCGGGCGAGTTAATCACGACAATTATTGTAAAAGAAGACTCCTATGCCACTCTCGTGGATGACCGTAGTATCTTTTGCTTAAATGCCTGGTCCTTCAGAAAATATATTAGTCGCTCAAGAGATAAGACAATTATTGAAACTACAAACTAGTTCTATCTTTTATTCATAACTCTGTTCCGATTGTTTTTCGTGGGAATGAGCTTCAAGCTTATTTTGTTCTAAGTTTATTTTGCTGGCTGACCCATTTTGATATATTCTACAAAAGTGTTTTATTGGATCAGAACGATATTGCAATTGTATAACTGTGAGCATTTTCGATTAAGTTTCATAGGTTTTTTTACTGGACAGCCGAAAAATTCCAGATTTTGTATTTAATAATTCATTCTTCAAATCCCAAACTTGTAAATCGACATTTTGTAAATAATTTGAGAACATCAATTTAGAAGTTTGAGTGTAATCCAATTTATTAAAGTTTACAATTACATATATAATATTTATTTATAAACACAAATTACAAATACAAGTATATTAATGACGGCCAAATATCGGAAGAAATTGTTTAACAATATTACCTATATTTATTCCAGAACTAAGTGAGTGACAATATTTAAAGATTTTGTATTCGTTATTCAAAATAAAAAGGCGCCCTTTCTAAATCCAAAACAATTTTTGAGAGCTTTCGAAAATTTAAGATTAAAGATATAATCTCAAAATTACTTTTATTATCAAAATAAATTATGTATGCAAAGTTTACGTTAGCTAATTTACATTTTCACATATTAATAAATAATGCGTTTTTAGTCCATTATTGAACTAATAATTATAAGCACACAGTTGTTTTAGTTTATTCAATTTTGTTAATGCTAATTTAAAACATTTTAACATTTTGTGATTTGTGAATGTAAAATAGAAACAGATGAATAAAAAATAATTGTAGGCGTCATTAAACTATGGACCCATCTCTGGAAGTATCAATTTCAATATTGCAATATTTATTTTAAATGGAATTTAAATTGAATCTATTTATTTCAATCAATATTATATATTTTATTAGGCTTTTGATCATTATATATTGATTGAATTCCTTCTTTAAATTAAACTATTATCGTATATAATTGAAATGCGATATAGATATATTCCTCCGCGGATGTTTATTACTATTGAATATTGGTCCGTTTTCTGGTCTAGAAAAATAATATATAAGACATTGCCTGGAATACACATAATATACAAAACGGTGGTTTATTATTAAGATTAAAAATATTCAAAAATATTGTAATATACTATATTACCTCAAGTTATGTATTGCTTGCAATGATTTATAAATGATTTCAACGCTGATGTAAAACATCTGAATCAAATTTTCAGCCAATGATTCATTCCGGAAATTAAAATATTATAATACATTCTACCCCTTTATACATTCTAAATTATTTATTTTTATATAAAAGAATATATTTGTATACTTTTAAAATTTTTGATATCATTTTATTATCAATGCACTATATTATTATCCAGCGATCTACAACTTTTTTGTGCATGTAAATTGTAGTTTTAATCAAATTAATTCCAATTTAATCACCACGGAAATGTAATATTTCCGGCCTACTTTATGAATTGCATTCAACCGTATTCAATACAGCTTTACCGCCACTGTATAACCGTCAAATTCAAGATGTCTTATCTCTGAATACTCCCCTTCGTCAAGTGGAAAATAAACACACTGACCCCCACCTCCCTCCCTATACACACACTTTGTTGAATAAGAAACTTTTCATTTATTCGTTCAACAATGCTCCTCATTTTCATATCCAATTTTAGGTAGTAACTACAGATAAAAGCGATGGCTTGCTCTAGAAATACAGGAAAGTTTCTAACGAAATATGATCTTGCATAAATACATTCACACATTTGTAAATAAGTTGTTCGCATTGGATTAATTTTGTGAGCTAAATTTAATTAATATTTCGAGTTATATAATGACATTGATGCTTTGCGTTGATTAATACAGATGCACATACGTAATGGCCTTAAAACTAAGCTACTTAATGAAGAATATCGGTTCTTCTAAATGTATAAACCAGACTAATATTCAGGACAAATTCAAGACACGTTTTGAGTACGAATTGAACTACGTGATATAATTCTTGTCCAAATTCATGAGGCGATATTTGTTGATAATCCAATATGTATCAGCAATATATGCACCGCAAACACTTATTTCCTTATAGTAGTAAAACTATTTTCCAAGCGGTAAAAAACAATATCAAAAAATTATTAGGTAATATATCTAGATCAAGTTTTTTCTTATACAGTTATCCTCTCTGAATATATTTTGGCAGAATTTCTTTTCACTACTTGTAAAGCGTTGTCACACTTTCATTCAGATTAAATTTTATAGCTACTGGTTTTTTTTGGAGGGAGAGGTTATCTAGGATATTCGCATAAACGGGACTATTTCTGACTATTTTCGCGGAATAAAACTGCAATTATTTATTTATTTGTTGACTATTGTATATGCTTAATTCTTATCAATACATTAATCACACTTTTATTTCGAGAATGCCACAACACTTTAAGAGCCACCGATTTGTCAAGATCTACTGACAATTTAAACGGAAACATTTAAGCTCCAAATTATGCATATTATTCCCGCCTGAAAATGTTCCCTTTTTGGCTGATAAAAAAATGTCTCTCCTTTCTTTATTTCGAATTCGCTCTTAATTTTTCATAAAGTAAATATAATTTAACAAACTTTTAAAGTCAGAATATTTTGAATAATAAAGAATTTATTATTGATCGCTTATTTTTAGATTCTGAAAATATTCCATTTTAATTTCAGATTTTAATATAAAATTTAAATTGTCAGAACATCCTTGAATTTGAGTAAACTTTATTATTTTATTTTACATTTTTTTTATTTATAAATCTTTATTTATACATTTTTATTGGTTAATTTTATTCACATTGTATTTTTTATATTTAGTTCTTCAAAAATTAGTGAAATTCCTCAATGGTTGTTTTTTGTAATTTATTTGTTGTAAGAAATCAAAATAATTCATGTAATGCACTATTGATCTAAATATTAATTATGTAGATTAACAAAATGATTCAAAAACGAAAAAATTATTAGATACGTTTTTAATTAAGAAAGTTTGGTAAACATTATTTAAATCCTTTTTTAAGTAATTGAAATCCATAACTATCGCACTTGAATTTGATGTTGATTATATAGATATATTCCTCCGAGTACGCTTATTACTATTGATTTTTGGTCAGTTTTCCAGTCTAGATAATATATATATATATAAGTCAATGGAATGAACAAAGATATCTATAATTCGTAGGATATATTTAATGCAGTTGTGTACGTGAATGGAAATTCTGAAATTCCATCTTTTTAAATATTTAATTAAAATATTTAAAACATTATATATAATATTATTATACATGATATATATAATTATTAAAATCAATCTTTAAATATTCTTATTTTCAAAAGAGATTTTATAGTTCATGACCTAACTTAAATAAATTTTCGTTTCAAAAAAGATATAAAAAAATTATTTGAATATATAAACACTTTCACCTCTACTATTCAACTCGTTTGGAGGAATTGTTTCGTCTTTATCTGCTTTGTTTTGAAAGTAATTTTCATTAAAAGATATTATTGTTAGTCGATTTGTCATTTTGAATGGAAAAAAATTTGCGCAATTAATTCTGAAATAGTAAAGGAACTAATAATTCATCGCTGATAATATTTCTGCCATCGTAAATGTATTAATTTTGCTCTTTTATTTAATAATGCAACATAACGTCTCCCAATAATTCCATAACAACCATCCAAAAAATAAAGTTTCCGTGCCTCATACAATATTGCATTATTAGATTGAGCCTCCCAGATTTATGGTTTGACATGTAGTATTAGACCGCATCGGTTAATTAATAATTCCAGGTCACTAAACTATATACAAAACATACTGGGAATGAAGAATTGGTTATTGTAGAAGAAGAAAGCCTCAGTTATGTTCAAAATATTTACAAAGCCGATCTATAGAGTGTCCCATATATTATTGATGAAAATATTTTTTCCCTGGAATGGTGAAAGTCTTTAGAAAAGGGAATACTGAATCCATTAATGGACCCGTCATTAATTTTAATAAAGTGAATAATTTAGGTTGACAATATTTAATATATGGTTATGAAGGTTTTCAAAAGTTTATTTAATTTTGATAAATTATTTTTGTTGTTTGGAAATTGGTTAATTTTTAGTTCAATAGTCGAAACATACTATATTATATTTAATTTCTACTTAATTTTTGTTAAACTTATCTAAACTAATATCTGTAATTTATTAATTATTGTAAAAATAAAATCTCGCTCAAATTTAAATCAACAATCCTACTAATGCAATGTTTTGTCTATATCAGGGATTATAGTCTATTTACATTTTTGTCTATACAGAATGGCAAGCAGTGCGTTTTTACCGGAATTAAGAACACCCTGTTCACATTTTTCCTGTGTTCAGCTCCAAATATTCTCATTAACCACGAATACCGTAGAGTCAACATTTACCTCTTTGTATTTTAAATAATATTATTTGCGACTGTTTAAAACCTACTTCGCTAATAACATTACATTTTTCTTTCAACTTCCTTCATTTGGGATTGGAATAAGTTTGCAGGCAAATTGATGAATTTATCTTCTGTACAGTTTTTGCGACAAAAAATTATCCCTTCCTAATCAGCTGTTATTCATTAAAATTAATCATAAAATATCTAATCTTGTTTGTAAAATAGGGGCGATACTTATATACTAATAAACGTTATAATAAGGGTCGTAAAACACTTTTTTTTAACTGCATCTAAATTTGGAAGTTTACACGCACACAGTCCTATCTTAATTGCAAAAATGCTTTTAACAAACTTGAAATTTATTTATAAAACGGATTTCCTATATCTGTAGAAATGTAACTACCTATTAGGACTAAACCATATCTCTCATGGATATTTCAAATATTATATTATGTTCATGGATACCATATTATTATGGATATTATAGTTAAAAGCTTAATTTTAATTGAAATTAGCAATTGATTGCTACACTATATAGAAATGCAAAATAAAATGCATATCTATATTTTAGTCTATATAGCTAGCTATATTATCTATATTTTGTTATCAGGAATTCTGAATCCCATGTATAACCGTGTCCAACTTGTATAACTTATCAAATTTAAATTTATTTATTTAATTAACGATATACAACCTTCTCGAATATATCAACATTGTAACATTTAACTAGTAGCAAGCATTGATATCGTAATTATCTTCTTTAGATAGGAAAACTATATACTCTGGTGTGCCAAATAAACGTAACCTCCACGTTTACGTTTGGACCCCCATTATTATTTTTTAATTGATGGACCCCCCCCCCGCTTATTTGGCACATCAAAGTACTATGATTTATTTATAAACAGTGTCCCATATAAAAACGGGTAATTAGTAAACTGAATAAAATATATTCTCCAGAAAAACATATTGTTCTAAATAGAGCATATACGACAATAAAGACTCATAATATGTATAAAATTAAAAGAACCTACTTGTGCAAAGATATATTTCAGACATAATTTAATTAAGTTTTGCGATCTAGATAAATATTATTACAACATCATGGTCACAGGACATAAATATTCATCAAATTATGACTTTCACAGATACATTTAAGTATAATTTTGTGACTGACTTTTTAAAATTATTTTGTCTTGTGAATTGTTTGTTTAATAATTAAATGTTATGTTATATTATATTAAATATAAGTTATTTTCTAAAAATTTTTTTAGAGTATTTTGAAATGATAAAAAACTCAAATACAAAATTAATAATCATAGAGTGTAGAATCAAAGAATATAGAGCGAGTGACAAGAACCCTCACTTTATGCTAAAAGCGCTAAAAAACTGATAACTGTTTTTAATTTATATAATTATATATATCTATAAATCTAAAATATATCAATACTCAATACGAAATTCATGGAGGTATTAATGCATTTATTAATAATATAAGCTCTATACTTTTTATAGATAACTACTGACTATGACTTGTCATAATTAGTAGTGTGTAAATTGAGTTGCCAACTATTTTTAGAGTGAGGGTTATTGTCGCTCACTCTATATTCTTTGGTTGGTCCATTTGTTCAACATGGCCGACCCTACAGGGAATTCAAAGAAGGGCTGTTTATTTAAGAAAAGGGTATTTTTAAAAGCAACTGAGCACATTCAATTAAAAGGACACGAGAACGTCAAAAAAAGGGGTGGATTTGCACACCCCTCCAAAAACCCTCATCTCTACAGTCTTAATTAGGGTTGTTGAAATGAATAATACATGTGTTGTATTAAAACATTGTTTTATGTGCATT